>QEPC01012398.1:160009-182377 GCA_003113815.1 Sphenodon punctatus
GGCCAACATACTGAGGGCAGTCCACAAGGGGGCCTTCACCAACATTCCTTGCCCTGCACACACCTTTCACCTGCTGGTCAGGGATGCTCTGGGCTTGGAGGAGAAGGGGCTTGGGGGAAGCACCCTTAGCTCGGGCAAAGCAGGCCGAGCAAGGATCCCCAGTGCACCAGCTGGTGCAGGATGTGTCCACATGGTGGAATATTACATTCCTGATGCTCGAGCGGCTTCTCGAGCAGAAAGCCACCTTGCAACAGGTTCAACTGGTGATGGACAGAGGGTCACCTCCAGGGTATGATGGGGCAGAATAGGAGATCCTCGTGCTGAGACTGTTCGTGGCCGTGACGGAGACCATCAGCTCCTCCACAGCCACCATCAGCCAGGTGACCCCTCTGGTCCAGACTCTCCTGAGGATGCTGGAGGAGATTATCCAGGGGTGGGATTATGGCTCTCAGGACAGGAAACTGGTGGATGAGGCGGTTGCCCTGGTGCAGCAGCTGAAGGCAGGGCTGAAGGCGTGGTTCAATGAGCTCCTGCAGCAGGTGGAATATGTTTTGGAAACCATGCTGGACCCCAGGGTCGAAGGCAGCGTGGCATGCCAGACACGGCTCTATCAGCATTGGAAGGGTGACCTGGTGAAGAGGGTCCAGCAGGCAGAGCGGGCTCTTGAGAGTGCACGGCAGCAGCAGCAAGACGCCCCTGGGGATGGTGGGAGTGGGAGCAGCCACATCTTTCAGCCGGTGGGATCTATCCCTGCCCCCAGCCCTAGCAGTAGTACCACCAGAAGCAGGCTGAGCAGCAGCAGCACCCTTATTGCCAGCAGTAGCAACTTGTATGTGCAGGGCACTCTGGCGAGCATGGGCTTGTGCACAGCAGGGCAGGCATCGTGACTGACAGCAGTGGTGGAGGTGGTGCCCAGGAAGAGTTACGTGAGGGAGTATGACAGCGCCTCAGCAGCAGTGGAGAGCTACCTGGAGGAGGAGCCACGCATCAAACACAGCAGCAATCCGTTGGCCTACTGGGCTGGCAAGACTTAGACCAACGTGTGGCCAGCCCTGTCCAAAGTGGCCAAGGGTCTCTTGTCCTGCCCACCAACCAGTGTCCCTAGCAAGCGGGTGTTCTCCATGGCGGGGGATATTTGCTCGCCGAACCGCCTGAGACTGGGGGCTAAGTTGGTGGAGCAGTTGCTTTTTATAAAGGTGAACCTTCCGCTGCTGGGATTCCCCAAGTTGCCCCTGGACATGGATTGATGGTGCAGTGGCACATGCCATTCCATGCCAGGGGCAGTCTTGGGACAGGGCTCCTCCTCAACTTGGGCTGCTGCTGCTGAGGTGCTGTCCCTCCCTCCCAATGCCCAGCACCCGCCCTGCCTCTCTCTCTCTCTCTCACATACTAGATGGCCTCGGCCAGCCTATCTGACTGACCTCATGACACAGGGTGGCATTGGGAAGCTGTAAGCCTGCCAGCTGGCTTCTAGGTAGATGCTCTCAGCCCATCTATCTGACTGGCTCTCGCATACTGCATAGTCTTCGCCAGCCTATCTGAGTGCCCTGCCAAGGTCCCACCCTGCCTTCCCTACTGCCAGTCTGCCCGCCCACCCAGGTGGCCCAGATCAAAGCCTGCCTCAGTCTGCCTTCCCATGCTCATGCCACGCTGCCTGTCTGCCCGCCCACCCACCCATCCAGCTGGCCAAGATCAAACCCTGCCTCAGCCAGTGTTATGTGGGGGAGGGGGGGAAAGAGCCTCACTCACTCTCCACCGAGCGTCAGGTACTCCTTGGACCCCTAGGAATCTCTCTGGGTATAAATGCCCATCAGGATAGTATTTGGACCCTTCCAACTGCGGAGAATGTAAGGAAGTTAGGTCCCTATCATCATCAGGCATGGGGATGCAAGGTCCTGTGGCTCCCTACCACACACAATCAATTGCAAACACCTCAGAGAGAGTTTTGGTGGGGGGAGGGACACGGTGTCCCAGGAGAGTGGGGGAAGGAGTGGTATGGGGGCCCAGGATCCAGGGGGGACAGGGAGCAGGGGGAGGATCTTACACACCACAGGGGAATAGGGAGCCCTAGGCCAGGGGAAAGGGAAGGGGGATGCTCTCTCCATCTTTCACTCACAGATTCAAAGGGAAGGAAGGAGGGAAACAAGGGGATTAACTCACTACAGGCATATAGCCAAACACACTTCAAGACCAGACAGGGAACAACAGGCAAGAATACAATCACTTAGCTTTCTCAATGCTCAGGGACCAGTCCAAACAGGAAAACCTGATCACCAGCACTGCTTGCAAGGCAGCGCTGGGTTAAGTAGCCCTGTCATTAGTGTCTGCAGCTGGAGGCTTCCCCTGCAGGCAGACTGAGCGCCGCAGGGTCCTAGATTCCATCCCTGTTCCACTAGGGCCGGGTGCAGCTGCTGGGTTGTGAGTCGCTTCAGGGGGTGGCGGCACTGTGAGCCCTCATTCTTCAGCTGGCTCTGTGGCACCCGTCTGCTGGGATAGGGTCCCAAGGGGGGCTAGGGGTAGTACCGGGGGCAGGGTGGCTCGGCAACAGCGGCGGAGCCCCATGACAGCCAGCCTTTTGATGCTCATGCCACGCTGCCTGTCTGCCCGCCTGTCCAGGTGGCCAAGATCAAACCCTGCCTCAACCAGCCTTCCCATGCTCATACCATGCAGCCTGTCTGCACACCCGCCCAGGTGGTCAAGATCAAACCCTGCCTCAGTCTGCCTTCTGCTCATGCCACGCTTCCTGTCTGCCCACCTGCCCGCTCATGTGGCCAAGATAAAACCCTGCCTCAGCCAGCCTTCTGATGCTCATGCCACACTCCCTGTCTGTCCGCTCGCCCAGGTGGACAAGATCAAAGCCTGCCTCAACCAGCATTCCAATGCTCATGCCACGCTGCCTGTCTGCCTGCATGCCTGCCCAGGTGGCCAAGATCAAAGTCTGCCAGACTTCATTTGCCTCTCTTTAGTGAGCTCCCCTGGAAGTAGCTGGGCTCTCTTTCCACCAGCCTCTTCCTACTGTAGTCTTAATGGCTGGCTCCTGCTGTGCTGGGCTTCTAATCCCTCCCCTTCTCTGAGTAGCATGCTCTCAGCTTTACACAGCCCAGTTACCTTCCCAGCTTATTATCCCCTTATCCAGCAGCTGCTGCACCAGGTCTAAGTGACAGGCCAGGGTTGCTTGAGGGAGCTAATCTCTACAATAACTTGCTCACCTGTCACAGTGGCTCCCATTGTCTTTTATGTGTCTACTTGTTCTTTCACTACTAGAGGATAATCTGGCCTACAGCATTCCTTGCTTCATTATTAGCATCTAATAAGTTTAAGAACCAAGGGTCTAAATTGTTTGCTTCCCCCCATGTGATATCTTTGTTAGGACGGGTAGGGGGGTTTCCCATGGATGCCACCAATTTCCTCTTGTCTGAATCTCTCCCGCTAGCCAGTCACTGAGCCCCACTCGAGTAGTTACAAAGAAACAACACCTCAGGATATTGGTTGGCCTAGAGTACCTCAGAAGAGGCGAGGCCGTGTCATCATTGGGGTGGAGGAGGAACGCAACCTCGAGTGGAGCCCCTTCTATCAACACACCTTGTACTCCCCAAACACCCCTGTCGCTCAGTGCACCGAAAGGGAGTCTGGGAGGGGGAAGTGTTGTTCTCGTGAAGGGCGACAGGGGAAGGTTAACCAGGGATATAGGGTAGGGAAGCTCAAGCACACTGTCAAAGGGAGGTAGGGGCCCAAACAGGGATGGGTACGGGGGGAGACACCACGTGCTATACCACACCGTTCCAACCCTTGCTCACTCCACTCACTCACCTCACTCGCTCTCATGCTCTCACTTCTCGTTCGCTATTACCTCACACTCAGTCACTCTCTCACAGTCACACTCCACACACTCCAAACCGTCGTTGCTCTTGCTCTCAAAAATCGCTTGGGGCCAGTCTCACAGCGCTGCTGTTCTCCGGCAGCGCTTTGATCTCTCTGACTCCCTTATGTAAGACTGGCCATTTTTGGTGGCCAACAATGCACCGTGACACACAAACCTATGTTCAAGGCTACATAGTCTGCTGCTGTACTAAGATTCCCCGAGCTCACACAGCCACGTCAAGCGTCATGGCGCTGGGGCCATGCCCCTAGGATTGGCCGCTGGTGCGGCTGTCAGTTTTCTACCTCCTTCCTTTGCCTGCGGGGACCCCCCAGCACTAGGAGCTGTGTTTTGCTCCCACCCCTGCTCCTCTACCACAGGGCTTTCTTCTCCTGTGGGGACCCGTTTGTGATTTTGTAGGACTTGTTGCCTCTGTATCCCCTTGCGCCATGCCCAGCCCCACCTCCCATGACCCCACCTCCTTACAGTACCCACCCACCCATGCCCCCTCCGGGGAGGGCATGGGCCCACTTTCAAGGGGTAGTGTGCATGGAACCAACAGACCAGGAGGGGGACATGAAAGCCCGTAGCTGGTTCCCAAGAATGGTCAGAAGGGGGGTACCCCTTCCAATCCACAAGGTAGTAAAGCATACCCCGAACATAGCGGGAATCCAGGATCCCCTGGACCTCAAACTTGGAGTCCACAGGGAGGTCACACCGGGGTGTCGGGGGCCGGCCGGGCATCAGGAAATAAGGAAGGATAGTACGGTTTCAGGAGGAAGACATGGAAAACAGGATGGACGCGCATTTGTGAGGGCAATGTCACCTGATACATGACGGGGTTAACCTGGCAAGCAATCGGGAAAGGTCCCATGTAGCGGTCATCAAGTTTGGGCAACGGGCAGGCTGAGGGATAATGCCACCGGTCCACCCAAACAAGATCGCCTACCTGAAACAGTGGGACTGGGAGGTGGCGTCCATCTGCCCGTTGCTTATAGTGTTGGCGAGCCAGACGGAGGTGGGCCAAGGCTAGGGCCTGAGCCTGTTGTAGACGGGATATTCACGCACCTGCGACCGGAACCTCTGTTGCTGGAATTTCAGGGAATACGAGTCTAGGGTGAAACCCATAGGAAACATGGAAAGGGGAGGTCCCTATAGAGGCATGACTTGCATTATTGTATGCAAATTCTGCGATCGGGTTAAGTTCCACCCACCCATCTTGCAAATAGTTCATGTAGCAGTGAAGATATTGTTCCAATGACTGATTTACTCTTTCAGCCTGACCATTCGTTTGAGCGTGATAAGCCGTGGACGGGGCAAGGCAGACCTCCAGAGCAGTGAACAGGGCTTTCCAGAAGTGAGCAATAAACTGCAACCCCTGATCAGATATGATCGTGACAGAGAGCCCATGTAATTGGACCACATTTTGCAGCACCAGAAGGGCTGTTTGCTGAGCCATCGGGAGTCCCTTACAGGGTACAGAATGTCCCATTTTCATGAATTGGTCAACGATGACAAGGATGGCGGAATATCCCTGCGACGGGGGTAGCTCCACAATAAAATCAAGGTTGATTCTTTGCCAGGGGCCTTGTGGTAGTGGAGCCAGCTGAAGCAGCTCCACGGATCGACCTCGGGGAATCTTAGTACAGCAGAAGACCACGCATCCTTGAACATAGGTTTGTGTGTCACGGTGCATTGTTGGCCACCAAAAATGGCGCCGCAATAGTTCCAGTGTGAGTCGCTGCCCTGGGTGGACAGCCATGGGGGCATCATGGTGGGCCCATAGTATCTGTTGTCGGGCGGCTTCAGGGACCACCAAGGCACCCTCATGGCAAGGGAGGTCTTGGAGGTTGGTGATACAAGTAGAAGGGGATAATTCTTGGTTCGCTAAGTGTCGGAATTGCATTGCCATAATCCCAACCGCTCCAAATATTTTGCGGTCCAGAAGGGGGTACCCACGGAGTGCGGCTTCTGAGTTGACCTTGTACTGACGGGAGAGGGCATCTGCTAAAGTATTTTGTTGTCCTGGCTGATAGACAATCCTGAAGCGAAACCTGGTGAAAAAGAGGGCCCACCGGGCATGTCTACCTGTTATAATTCGAGCAGACTGCAAAAAGGTAAGGTTCTTATGATCAGTGATTACCAACACTGTGTGCATGGCTCCTTCTAAATGATGCCTCCACGCTTCGAAGGCGGCTTTGATTGCAAGTAATTCCCGGTCCATGATGGTGTCATTACGTTCTGCCGGGCTGAGCTGCCGAGAGTAATATGCACATGGCAGTCGAAGGGTTGTTCCTGGAGGGGTTTGTAATAAGACGGCCCCTAGGGCCATGCTGGAGGCATCAGTTTCTATGAAAAAGGGTAGATCGGTGTTGGGGTGCTGGAGGATGGGGGCCTGAGTAAAGGCCCGCTTGATTTTTTCAAAAGCGTGACACTGTTCCGGCCCCCAATGATACGGTTGCCCCTTTTTGAGCAATTTGGTCAGGGGCGCTGTGTCTTCTGCGTACTTAAAGATATATTGGTGATAGTAATTTGCGCTTCCTAAGAAACAATGAAGGGGTTTAACCCCTTGTGGAGGGGGCCAAGAGATGATGACTTCCACCTTACTTGGTTCCATTTGAATCCCTCCAGGTGAAATGATGATTCCCAAAAAGGGGACCGTGTGTTGATGGAACATACATTTAGATATCTTACAATAAAGATGATGCTGTTGCAATCAGCACAAGACAGTACGCACATGGGAGATATGTTCCTTACGGGTGTGGGAATACACCAGGATGTCATCCAAATAGGCGATTACATATTGGTCAAGGATATCTCGAAATATATCATTAATAAGGTGCTGAAATGCAGCAGGGGCATTAGTCAATCCATAGGGCATTACTAGATATTTGAAATGCCCATACCTCGTGCGAAACGCCGTTTTCCACTCATTCCCCTGGCGGATGCGAAGCAAGTTATATGCTCCATGGCGATCAAGTTTAGTAAATATAGTGGCTCCCTGTAGACGGTCTAATAGTTCGGGGATGAGTAGTAGGGGGTAATGGTTTTTCACCATAATAGCGTTCAATCCCCTATAATCTATACAGGCTCTTAACCCCCCATCATTCTTGGGCACAAAAGACAATGGTGCACCCCCTGGGGAAGTAGATGATCTGATGAACACCTTTGCCAGATTCTTGTCTATATATTCCTTGAGAGCAAGGAGCTCTGGTTCCGAAAGAGCATAAATTCTTCCATAAGGGTACAGTATTGGGTATGAGTTCTATAGAACAATCATAGTTCCTATGTGGCGGCAGTGTCAATGCCTGCTGCTCCTTGAAGACTTCTTGTAGATCCAGGTACTCTGTTGGTACTGCGGGTTCGTGTACTAGGGTGGTGGCTCCCAATTGGACCACTGGCTGCCGTTCTGGTCTGGGGATTCTATGTTGTCGGGCACAGTTCGGGGAGGAAAAGGTGACAATCCCTTGTTGCCAATTTATGGTTGGGGTGTGTAGCCATAACCAAGGTGTCCCCAACACCACCGGGAAGGCAGGCGTGCACACTACATCTAAACTAAGTTCTTCCCAATGGTCCCCAATGACCCCTAACATTTCATAACTGCAGGTAGTGATCAGTCCTGAGGCCAGAGGGGAACCATCTATGGCCACTACCACTTCCAGCTTGGTTTTAGTTCTTACAGGAATCTGTTGTTCTTGGACCAGGGCTTCATGTATAAAATTACCAGATGCCCCTGAATCAATAAGGGCTCAGACCAGTAGAGAGCGCCCCTGGGTTAGCGTTATGGTCACTGGCACTTGTAATTGATCCGTTTTCACGGGTGCCTTAGTTGCAGTTCCTAATATGGAAGAGGGGATAGCGCTAGTGGTTACCGGGATGCCCCTCTCCCATCCCGGTCCTTCTCGTTTCCCGCTGCTCGTCGGGTTGGGGGTAAAACCGGACAGTTCCAATCAAAATGTCCCACCCCACCACAGTAGAAGCAGAGCTTACCCGAGTGCCTTCGTTCCCTTTCTTATGTAGGGATGGGTCCCTGGGATGTCTCAATCTGCATAGGTTCGGGTTCGTCTGTACGGCTTACCTCAGCTCTACTTGGCATGGTTACCGCTGGGCAGACTTGCCATGCGCACCCCCCTTCCTGTCGCCCTTCTTGTCGGCGCTCCTGTCGACGCTCCGTGAGTCTTTTGTCGATTTGGCAGGTGAGGTTAACGATTTTTCCCAACTTCTCCGGGAGGACTGTAAAGGCGAGCTGATCCTTAATTTCATTGTTGAGCCCCTTCCGGAACAGCACCTTAAGGACACTGTCTGGTCAGTTAACTTCTACTGCTAGCTTCTGGAAATGTGTCACGTACTCCAAAGGGTCCCTCTCCCCTGTCGTAGAGACATAATTGCTGTCTCTGCATCCTTCACCCAATGCGGATTATCGAAAAGAAAAGAAAAGAAAATTCTTGGATAAATTTAGGATAATCAGTTAAGAGGGGGCTATCCTGAGTCAACAATCGGGTGGCCCACTTGAGGGCAATTCCCTCCAAATGTCTTATAATAAATGCTACCTTAACCGCGTCCGTATCATCGAAAAACTAACTTACAGAGGGCCAAGAACCTCTGAAATTGGCGTCTGTCCCCTGCGAATTTAGCAATAGGGGGATGTTTGGGTTCTCTCCCTTGGACCCCTCTTCCTACTGGGGGAACAGCGACATCCATCCCCACAGGGGAATTGGCAGCAGCCCATTCCAGGCCGCTTCATCCCACTGCTCCCAATTCCTGCTTATCCTTAATATCCTTAATTTCAAATGCCAAAGCCTGAGTGGCATGACTCATTTCTTCTAGTTTGGCGGCGATATCCATGGTAGTGGCCGGAGAAACTGTTAGGATGGGTAGGGGATAGAGGGGGGTTTCCCACAGATGCCACCAATTTTCTCTTGTCTGAATCTCTCCCGCTAGCCAGTCACTGAGCCCCACTCAAGTAGTTAGAAAGAAACAACACCTCAGGATCTTGGTTGGCCTAGAGTACCTCAGAAGAGGCGAGGCCGTGTCATCATTGGGGTGGAGGAGGAACGCAACCTAGAGTAGAGCCCCTTCTATCAACGCACCTTGTACTCCCCAAACACCCCTGTCGCTCAGTGCACCGAATGGGAGTCAGGGAGGGGGAAGTGTTGTTCTCGTGAAGGGCGACAGGGGAAGGTTAACCAGGGATATAGGGTAGGGAAGCTCAAGCACACTGTCAAAGGGAGGTAGGGGCCCAAACAGAGATGGGTACAGGGGAGAGACACCACGTGCTATACCACACCGTTCCAACCCTTGCTCACTCCACTCACTCACCTCACTCGCTCTCACGCTCTCACTTCTCATTCACTGTCAACTCACACTCAGTCACTCTCTCACAGCCACACTTCACACACTCCAAACCGTCGTTGCTCTTGCTCTCAAAAATCGCTTGGGGCCAGTCTCACAGCGCTGCTGTTCTCCGGCAGCGCTGTGATCTCTCTGACTCCCTTATGTAAGGCTGGCCCCGCCCCTGCGCTCACGTAGCTGCGCCGAGCGTCGTGGTGCTGGGGCCACACCCCCAGGATCGGCCGCTGGTGCCACGCCCCCAGGATCGGCCGCTGGTGCGGCTGTCAGTTTCCTACCTCCTTCCTTTGCCTGCAGGGACCCCCCCAGCACTAGGAGCTGTGTTTTGCTCCAGCCCCTGCTCCTCTACCACAGGGCTTTCTTCTCCTGTGGGGACCCGTTTGTGATTTTGTGGGGCTTGTTGCCTCCGTATCCCCTTGCGCCGTGCCCAGACCCACCTCCCATGACCCCACCTTCTTACAATTTTTGATAGTTTCAGATGTTTTGTGTACCAGTCATTCCAGTCAAAAATAAGTCATGTTGGTGCTACTGAGGGCACATAAACTGAACTACGCCCAGCTTTGTTTTAGGAAATTGGGTTCTTTTTTCTTTTCTTCTCTATGCTGTGGTTTGCATGTTTTCCATCTGGCTGCCTAATGACAGGATTCCTCCCTGCACACCTCATGGATAAATTGAATTTTCTGATGGCAAGTTGTTTACTTATATTTTGGATTCCTGTAGCTAATCCTGGCTGTTCCGACTGACTGAATGTCGTCTGCAATAAGACCTCAGGCAAGAATTTCAACAAATCAAATAATTAGCATCAGAAATGTTAAAGTCCTCCTTTTGCTCAGCTTCTGTGCAAGTTTGATTTTAATATCCCACTGGTGTAACTATGAAGTAACACCACTGACGTCAATGGAGTTACACACTAGTGTAAAAGCAGTGTGAACATGAACAGACTCAAACTTCATGTCACTAAGTGAAGCAATAAAGATGTATAAGATAGACATGGTTATTTTGATATGATTTCATGCACTGGAAGATTTTTGCATAGATATGTAAATAATTCATATACTGCATTAGCCACCTATTCCCAATAGTGCTTGGTAACTTTAAATATCTACATTTTGAGAAGGGAAATGTTCATACCTTAAGAATAAAACAACTTGCTGTGCAGAATGGTAATTAGAGAGATTAGCTGGTGTTAGCATGCATCTCTCAGATCTTAAATGTGGTTTCAAGGTTATGCAGCAATTGAGGATGTCTAGATTTCATTATTGGACCCTCCAAAAAAAATCAGCTACGCTGGAAGGGACACTGTCCTAGTGGATCTGTATTTTGAAGTCAATTTCTCACATAGCTTTATTACTAATGACATGGAATTTTATAGTGCTTTCAGATTGAATGAAACATCAATTTTGCACTCTTTTTGCTCACAATATTCATGAAAGTGGAAGAGATTGTTGACATCCTGGCACTTGCTAATCAACAAACATTCATATATTACTGTGAGATTGCTGTGTATATGAACTGCTCTGAAAGACTAGTTTCAGAGTAGTACTTTCAGAGTATTGCTTAAAAGAGCAATATTTGAAACAGATGAACCACTATTATGTGTGTCTTTGGGATAGTAAATGTTCACTCTCCATATTACTTATGTTCAGCGTACTAACTGCATTGGCACAGCTATAAGTGTATCCATGGTTCTTACACAACTTTGGATATGGACTGAAAATAATTTTACCAAGAACAAGAGCTGAATACCCAAGAGGCTTTCACAGTGCTGCCTTCAGTTGTCAGTTCCTTGTACCAAGTCTTCTGACATTTACTCTGCTCCTAGGGAACTACTCTACACTTCCTAGCTCTCCACGTGTTCCATCATCGTATCCCATTCTGCCAGCAGCAGCATCAGACTTCATACTGCCATACCTATGTGGCTCCACAAGTCCACCACCTGGGGCAACAGGCTCTGGGGGAAGAAGTTGGCACACTCTCCAGACAGACACACCAGAAGTGGTGATGTCAGCACAGGGACCCAATGTCTAGCAATGAGCATTCTTACACAAGAGAATCCAAAGGACTGTTACAACTGTCTCTTATACACATCTAGATGTGTATAAGAGACAGGCCCTGCAACATGCATAAATAACCACCAAGGGTGGTTAAAGGGTTAAATGTGTCTCAGATTCAGAAAGATTCTGTGAGTCTGCAGTGTAAGGAAAGCAACACATCACTTTCCCTCGTCATGTGCTGCAGTACACAGGCACCCATGCAGATATTATGGCCAGTTAACAGCAACATTTCTGGCTTGCTTAGCCAAAGCCTAAGCAATTTTTTATTTTGCTCTTTTTTCTTTTTCATATTGATCCAGATTGGTGGCCTTTCCAAATAGTTTTTTGTGTGTTCTTCAATGTATTAAATGTTTACTCTTCAACAAACTGCTCACTAGTAAATTTTCATTTAACTAGAAAAACATATCCCACAAGGAAAAGAAAAGACAAAATGGACACTGATTATTTTGTTATTAAATGACCAAATGTTTGTGACTTGAAATGAAATGATGTCTTATAGTAGTGGGACATTTCTAATTACCTAATCCTTGGGAAAGCCAAATCTAACTTTTGCTGGTTAGATGTACATGCATTCTTCCATTTGATTACTGAAGCCATTTTGTAGTATTGGTCTTGGTTTTCATTTTATACTTTACCAATGTTATGAGGATAGAAGTATCACCTTTTTACTTGAAATTCAGAGGATGCCACAGATCCCCATATTGTTTATCAATTCCCTATCTATTTTTATGACCAAAATATCTAGCTCTCTCTCTGTCTCTCTCTGTCTCTCTCTCTCTCTCGATACTCATCCTAATTGTTAATGGAACATTGAGAGGATTTTCATCCCCTAGTATGTCTCTGGTTTTACATGATGACCCAGAGATAAGGCAGGGAAAAAAACTGTTCTCAGTGTGAAATTATGCTCATGTTTGTATTTTCAATAATCTTCTGATAAAAACAACCATTGCACCAATTAAGGGGAAGACGAGAAAACTGATCCACTCTTTAATATAAAAAGAGTTGAATTTTGTAGGGTGAAGGTCAGAAAGAAATAGTGGTTAAACTATTATGATCCTTTCATTACCATTTGAGCCCTGAGACCAAGTGTTCCATTTTTACCATGTTAGGATTATAGTAAAATCTTGGGCGTTGCTCTCCTGGCTGCAAACCTCTAGCAGAAGCCACTAGATTTGGAGTTGGGGAATTCTGGCTTCCATTTTTAGGGACTGGCTGGATGCTGTTGACTCCTATGCCACACTCTCCAGTCAACAGCTTTTCATGCTGCCAAGTTTCCAGCTGCTGTAAAATGAAAACAATCCCCATTTTTGTATGTAGCTGTTGAGATCATGTTCTTTTGCCTTAAGAAAGCAGATCAGATGAATTCAAAATTGACCTGGCCTTGAAGCTTTGTTGAAAATATACATAGTTTGTTGTGAAATGCTTATCACATGCTTTAATGCAGGGGTGGGGAAACTTTTCGCTTCTGTGGGCTTTTCTGAAAATTAGTACAAGTACCGCATACCAAATAGGAGTTGGGAATGGGGGGTATTTGATGAGTAATCTCGGGATGGGGAAAGGATTAGGAGGATCCAGATAATGGATCTATGCCAGGGATCCATCCTCGAGTGCACGTCCACTGATTTCTCATTTACCCCAAGCTCAGTCTATCAGGACTGGAGGGCTGGGACTACTGGGTCCATGAGCAAGATCCAGGAACTGGAAAGAGGTTGAATAAAAAGCAGCTGCAGGCTGGATTTTGCTCAATGGCAATACATTTCCACATCTGGCTACTTTAATGTTTGGTGAACAGTTTTGTTAACCAGATAATACAAAGCCTCCACACAAATGCTACAGAGGCTGTCTGTTAGATGAATAAAGTTACTTCTTCCATGAGTGCGGCAGGATGCTGTCCATCAGCAAGTCCTGGAAGGATAATTAGTTTCTGGATGAGCCAGTGTCTCCACTACCACAGGTGTAGCATTCCCCCAATTAAGCCCATTTGGGAGGGAAGCTTAGGAAGGAAAGGACAGTGCATATTAGGACCCAGGAGGTCTGGAAAGTGCCAGAAGCTCCCTCTCAAGGAGAGGGATGGTATCTTCCCATGAAGTGGGATAAAGGGTCCCGAGGAAGTGATTATATTTACCTGTACATGGGGGTTTGCAATTCAGGCAACCTGAGTGAGCATGTAAATAGAGAGGAGGAATGTTGTAAGACAGGGAAGGAGAACCTCGTTATTTGGCCCCTTTCCAGTTCCTGGTTATGGTTATAGTCCCTAGATCCAGATCCTACACCCAAACACAGTAAGACTGAGCTCAGGGTGAGAGCATGCACACAAGGTGTCAGGGACCACAGACTAGGGCATGGAGAGTAGGTACAGGATGAGGTCCTGGGTAAGAGTTAGTGCAGGATCAGGCCATGGGTCCAATATGGTACAAATCAAGGGTCACGGCAGTGATCGGCACGTGGACCAAGGAGTTAGGCATAGACAAGGCAAAGTAGGATGGACAAGGCAGATACAGAACTGGACGAGATGAGGAAGACAAGACAGGACTGGACAAGACAGATGCAAATCAGATCAGGACGCAGATCATGATATATGCAGGTTGAGATGGATGCAGGCCAGTTTAGAATACAGATCAGATCAGGATAGATTCAGGTCAGATCAGTATGGTTGCAGGACAGAGCAAGACAGATGCAGGTCAGGACAGATGGACACAAGAAGGCAAATTATTGGGCAGCAGGATCAACAGAACTGGGTTCTAGATAGGAGGGTCACAAGGTCCAGCTCTACTGGCCCAAGACACATACAGAGTCTAGGGGCTGCAGAGCTGGTCCAAAGTTCATGAGGACATGAGAAGGAACACAGACAGTAACAGGAAATACAACAGATTATCTACCAAGCTGCTTCCTGGCTGGCCTTATATACAGTCCAGAAGCCAGCCAATAAGCTGGGGGCATGGAGCAAAGCTGAGGAGGGATGTGGCTTGATTGGCATGATCGAAGGCCATCAGGACTAGCCCTGTGCCTTGGCCTGAATGCCTCAGTGGTGTGAAAGCACCACTCAGGCCCCAAAAGGCACCAGTTCAAGCCTGGGTCCTTATACAAGCATAGGGAACAGATCCATGAACTGGACCCTCTTCTTTCTGAGTGCACCATTAAGCAACCTCATCCCCAACTTCTGCGTGACCCTCATAGCTTGTATTAATTTTCAAAGTGACCCCTGAAAAGGGAAAGATTTCCCCACTTTTGTTCTAAACAAAGCAGAACTGTGAGGAAGGGAACCTGCCTTCTGGAACATTTGAATTGACAACAGCCAGAGTGATCGGTTTGGGCTGAGCCTGCAGGAACCAATTATTACAATTAATTTGTGAACACCAGGAGATTCCCCTGTCCATTCCATTTGGAAATATTTATTCCAGAACCTCTGATTTGAGAAAGCACTTCATTCTCCTCTCCGTGAACACAGAGTGGATGTTCCCAGCATTGCCTTATACCATTTGATTCCCTCTGTTGTTTCCCTTCAATCCCTTCTCCTCCTTACTCTGGCGCTGCTTCAACTTTGAAAAGTAATCATTTAAAATGCCTGAAGCTAAATTTCTTAAAACCTTTCTGCAGCTTAGCCAGTAGGGGGAATGGAGCAGCAACAACTGAAACAACCTAGCCACTCTCTTCCCTACCTCTTTTACCCTCCACCAAACCCCTGCCAAACCCTGACAGCTCTGGAAGCAAAAGGCCCTCATTTGGACTTCAGCTCAGGTCTCCTGTACAAATCATTGCTGCCAAGCCACTAGGCCAGCTTTAGGAATGTGTTTTTAATATTCATTGTTCCCTCTGTCTGTTACCGACGTGCACAGTGCAATTATTTTAATGCTTTGCACATGTGGCGTTATGAAATGTGTGCCTTTAAAGTTGTGCCAGTATTTTTTCCCCCATAACCCAAATATATTATTTCTACCTATCTTGCAGTCCTGTACTTTGCCACATTTTTTTTAAAAATGTATAAAGATTAGACTAACAACAAGTATGTGAGAAGTGCAACCAAAGCAAGAGTAACCCAATTCTACATGGCAAAAGACAGGGTTTTTTAAAACTTAATTGACTTTCTTTTTCTTTCTTTCCTTCTTTTTCCCTCCCCTCCCACTATCCTAGCCCAAACAAATACAGACACATGCTATACATGTATGTATACATGAATAACACATATGGTGGGGAGAAAAATGCCCATTTCCTTTGACTGACAAGTTCAACTAGGAGGTGCACTCCATTTTGGCAATTTTTAAATGGATACATCTGGGGTGGGTCCATGGGTGATGGGTTGAGCAATTACGTACTGCCCACCCACCTTGGGTGAGTGGGAAGTGATTCAAATGGGCACTGGTCACAGGAGGGTCATGGGCAGGTCACGGAAGGTCACAGCACCCACACACCCAATTCCCAGCCACTAGTCCTCCACTGATCCACCATGCTCCCCATTTACATGGACAACTGCTCCACCAGTTCGAAGAGGGCCACCCCACCCCCCACCCCATGACGTGGCAACATGGTGAACTAAGGGCAAGTGAAGCCACAGCCGCTGTCTCCGCCCACCCTCAGCCAGACTTCTTTTGGGCATGGGAGGACGAACAGGGAAAGGCACAATAGAGCAACACAAGTGGCGCCTGAGCCACCAGATACCTGCGAGACTGCCAGGCGCCAAGAAGGCCAAACTCCCTTGCCACAGCATGCAACCCACGAGCAGTACAAGAACAGAAGGGGAAGGCAGCAGGGAGTCCGCGGACACAAAAGCCATACCAGGGGAGGCAAAACAGCACCACCCCCATTCTTGGCAGAAATCCAGTCCAAAACGTACACGGCCCCAACCACAAGACACATAGGGTGAGAACAGTCATAATGCTAACTCCACTGTAACACCATTGCAACACTGCCATAACATGTCCAATGCATGGTGCAGGGATGCACAGGACAACAGTACAGCACTGTAACAGGCATTAGAAAGGTCTTTACTTTACTTTATTGTTATCAGGATTTCGACTTCCGCCATAATCCTCAAGAAAAACTATTTACAATAATAATATACATATAATCATCACATCAATAAAATATAATAATGATAATGATAATAATAATAATAATCTTCAGAGATTGACTCTCATCGTAACCAAAATTAGTGTGTGTATATATATGTATATATATATATATATATATATAAATATATAAAATACGAGTAACCATAGTGGTATACAATCACGCTATAATGCTAAAATCTTATATCAACAAGTCAACAAATATAAATTGCCGTTCCTCCCACACCAGAGGGGCAGAAAACATATTTAAATAGGCTTCATGGGAGCCACAAACCATAAACCAGTCAAGCTAGTGCGGCAAAATAGCCGCAAGTTTATCCTGTCTGGAGTGAATTGACTTCCTACGTTTGAATGCCAACCTTACAAAAACCGCGATGGCCAATATCGCGTCCCTATCCTCCATCCTCATCAGTACTTCATAGATGTTACTTTGGTTACTTTGGTTGGGCCCGCCATTGCCAGCTGGCAGCGGGGTCAACCATACTGCTCTTAGTGCATTTAGTTGGGGACATCGTAACAAAAAATGATTGATGGTATCCACTTCATGGAGACTACATGAACATAGGCGCTAGTCGTAAGGAGTGCATCCATACCTGCCCTCAACAATAGCAGAGCTTACTAGGTAAAATCTTAAGTTCATGTAGCATCTGCGCAGCTCCGGGTTGGTCAAAAGATCCAGGTACTTCTCGAAGCCAAAGGAAATTTTTATTTGTTTCAGTCCCGGTGCCACTTTCCACTGGGAAATCCTACCAAGATCCTCCTGCCAAGCAATATCCTGAATTCTTTGGGTGACCTCCGACCTGATGTCGTGCAGTCACCTCCCCTGAAAGAACTCAAACGAGAAGCCTAACTCCCTGAGTAACTGCCAAAGATATAAAACCCAGGGGTATGAGCGGGACCCCAAGGGTACTAGCTCTTTTCGCAAACACTGGACCGGGAGTTCCATGTCCTGTTTAGCCAACAGGCGCAGCCAAAATCTAACGTAAGCTTGTTTGGCTCTTGCCACTAAGGAAGCGACCCCCACCTCTTCCTGCAGTACTGCTCCTGGAATTCCTGGAGCAGCACTAAGGAGTCGCCGGAGAAAATAGTTCTGACTCCTTTCGAGGGCCCTCTCATCTGGGTTAGGAATAAGTTCCAACCCAAACATTGCCATGGGGGGCACTTTGGCAATATAAATCTTAATAAAAGATGACAGGGGCACCCCTTGTGACATCCTAGCTGCTCGAGCAATAGCCCCGGCTACCCTTGTCGCCTTATTGGCTCTTGCCTGGAGGTGGGGGACCCAAGATCTAGAAAGGTCAAAGTGGTGTCACAGTAGTCCCAAAGTGGAGCTAGCTTCATGTGCAGTAACACCCATATACCTGCTGCACAGAGAGGTTTGCCCAAAGGGCAGGGATGTCAGGCTGGGGACTAGGAACAAGGTGCATAACGACCCACACAAGCAGCCCACAGTGCAATGACAAAGGATACAAGAGCAGCCAATCCAGGGCTGCACTGATAAGGGGCATCACAAGGAGGGGGGGGGAACATATTGGCAGCCCCAGGACAATCCCCAGCAACACTTCCCCCGCACCACCACCACCACACAGAGGAGAGCAGCTCACCTCCTGCAGTAATGAGAACATGGACAGTGATGTTCATGACCAAGTAAACATTTATTACAAAAAACAACAGTGATGGAAACAAATTAGGGATACCTCCCCTGGGCCCTACTCCATTGAGCGCACTGGGTCCGGGAGAGGTCGTGAACCCTCCTCTGAACATCCAGTAGGACCTCAAGCACCTCACTGCACTCCTGGGCCCTCTCCTGCATGAGCTCTTAGACTAAAAGAGAGAAAGAAAGATCCCCATGAAGCATGCCCCCACAATACACACCCCCTGTAACCCAGTGGGAAAAGGGTGGATGATCCACAAAGCACAAAGTGGGGTCACTCACGGGCCTCCCAGTGTTCACAGCTGCTGGCATGGAAATTGTCCTCTGCCTGCTGAAGTTCCACCTCTGCTATCTCTGCCAGTAGTTGGAGGGCCAGGATGACAGCCTCTATGATAAGAAGAGGTGAAAGCATATGTCCTTTAGGAGTAGATGGAGCAGTTGCACAGAACACTCAAGCACGCAGACCGTGCATTCATCCCCAAGCACCCATAGGTAGCTCCATGGAGGGGGAGGGCTAGCCAATCTATGATCATCGCTGCACCTGCCCCATCATGGAGCAAAACACAGGTGCATCAGGTCATGGCCCTACAGGGACAAGATCAAGGTGTGGAGTACACTTACTGGGCTGGTCACCTCCTTCTGCTTCAGCCATGGTGCTCTCGAGCTGAATGAGGGCACATGGAGGGGCGTGGCCAGAGCCACAACCAGGCCACACATGGTTCATTACAGAGAGGCTAGGGCAAGAGAAAGGGGCAGAGCATTAACACAGAACAGAGCTGATAAATGGCTCACAGACATAGGGTAAACCCCAATAAAAAGGCACAATGAGGGAGCACTGAATCCCACCCCTGAAGGCCATCTATAACAGCCATGGTGGATGGGAGGGGTGCAGCGCTCCAACAATTCTTGTTGGCCACTGAGGTGTTGTTCAGAAGCATCTGCAACCTGCAGAGGGCATACCTAATGTGGTGCTAGCATGCAGCTCACTCAGCGCTGGACTTCCATGCTGGACACATACTGCAGTCTGTTCGGCCACAGCACATATTGCAGCTGGTGCAGGGCATGGCTGAGAAACTGGGCGATAAGGCAGTTCCACCAGGCCAGGCAGATGTGGATGGACACCATGCTGAAGGGGGTGTCCCATGCAGCCAGATTCCTGACCAAGAGCGTGACTCTGGTCATCCATGGCATTCGCCAGACCGTCCAGACAGAGAGAAAGGTGTGGGTCCAGTACAGGATCAAGGATTGGTGGGAGAACAACCTGGCTACCTGGGGGGATGACCGGTGGACAGAGCACTTTAGAATACCCCAAAGTCTACTATCCCACCTTGCTGGTATCCTCTGACCACACCTCAAGAAGGAAACCACCAATGTGAGGGACCCCATACCGGTGTTAAAGCGCAAGACCATAGCCAGTTGGAGGCTGGCTACCCCTGATTCCTGCTGCAGCATGACACAGCAATTCGGGGTGGGAACCTTCATGGTCACACCAAGGTCCTAAATGAAATGCGCATGGCCATTGTGGAGGAACTCATGGAGTGGGTGATCCAGCTGGTTGGTCCTGAGGAGGGATGCTGGCTTCACCACAATGGGCTTTCTCAACTGCATTGGGGCCATAGATGGGATCCACATTCTGATAATCCATCCCACTAACAGCAAGGAGAACTAACAAGTGTGGTTATGTGTCCTGTTATCCAGCCTATCTGATCATTCTGTGGCTAATTAAAGTGTACGCCGTGCCACAATCATCTGCCCAGGTGCTCTTCAATGCCAAGCTGTGCTCTGCCCGCTACATAGTAAAAAGTGCCTTCAGGGTTCTGAAAATGCAGTGGTGCCTCCTATGGAAAAGGAATGAATTTGATCTGGATAAGGCTTCCATGCTTGTGATTGCACAATATCTGTGAAACCCGGAAGGGGGGTGCCCTGGACTATTCTCTCCCTCCTCGTTTTAATGATCTGCTATCCCTGTTCCGACAGGGCCATGGTGGCACAGAGAGGTGCATATCGCACCCGAACAGGGACACCCTTTGTCGCCACATTGCCTGCATGCAGGGAGGACAGCGAGTAGCCAACTGCTTACCCAACACCCTGCTTGGTCTGACTCTGCACCCATCTGTACAGATGTTCACTGTAAATAAACATAATGGTTAACATGCACGTGCGTGTTGTTTCCTCATCAAAAACCCCATTGGGCCTATGATGGCCATCCTTCTTTGCTACAGCCATTAAGAGGGCTGTCCTTGGGTTTCAGATTGGAATCTCACGGAGTGGAGCCCGGTGCCCACTGTCTGATTGATTTCTTATTGGGGGGAGGGAGAAGGGACTGTGTTTCACACCAGTGTCCCATACTTTCCCCTCCTGGCTGTGATTTCTGAGCCTACCGTTCAACCTGGTGGCCCATTCCACCTTGGGTGGCGATGCCATGGCACAGCTCTATGGGTGAATTAACATGATGCACATGGCGACAAGAGGGATTCCAAAAACAGTACGGTGGCCACTATCTACCCATCCATGTATAGGATCTGATCCAACTCATCGTGAACAGCATTGTGCGTTTAGCTAAGCCGGAGGATGTGGTAGGGGTGGGAGCGGAGCTGGTGCTCACCTGTGATGGGAAGGTACAATTGTCAGTTGTCATCTGGCTCTCCCTCTGCAGCTGCTCTATAGGGCACCATCGCCTGCCCCTCCCCGGGGTCCAAGGGAGGGACTGTCAGAGGGCTCAGTGGCTGTGGTCCACCTGGTTCTTCAGGTGGTGGTGGTGGAGGCAGCTGTGCTGGTGTGCACCTGTCAAGGGACATGGTACCTCTCAGCTGTCATGTTGCTCCCCCTCTGCAGCTCCTTGAGGCAGCATCCCCTGCCCCTGCGAGGGGTGTTGTGCATTTACCTGGCTGTCACCATGTCCATCCATGGCACTGGATCTTTTTTTGGGGGGGGTTGGGGTCATGGGTAGTGTTGGAGCCAGCACGCCCATGTCTTTGCATGCATTTCCTTGAAGGGTTCCTGGCCGAGCTGGGAATGTATAATGAAGAGAGGGAGGGGTGTCGCTGGCCCTCACGTTGCCTTTTCTCCATGGTGGTGGCGGACCTGTCCCATGGGTGAGTGTGCTGCCCTGTCCACATGAGCCAGTGAGGGGTGAACACCCATCTCCACCCATGCCCCTGCACGGAGCAATCCAGCTTTTTCCTGGTTGCTCTGTGTGGGGAGTTGGATGGGGTGTGTGGATTGCAAGAGCATGTGCCCACCCACTGTCTCTTTTACACAGGTGTTCGAGCACTTGGCGGCTGGGTGGACCTGCGTGGTAGTGTCTCATTTTAAAATGGCCTTAATCATACGCAAATCTGGCAAGGGTGATCCATGCATCCATGACCCTCAAGCTCAATTACTACAATTTATTATATCTAGGAATAAAACCACACACTCAAAAATAGAATAAAATGCTAAGTGTCATGCAGCAGCCCATCTGCTGAGCAACTCCAGTCACCACAAGCACATCATTCCACTGCTATGTTCTCTGCATTGGTTCCCCATTAATACAGAGTTCAGTTCAAAACCCTTCAAAAGATTAGACCCAGCTGCTGCTGAAAGTACCTTTCCATTCTAAATTGTGACCTCCCCCGACAGCTGTGTTCCACTAGAGTGATTAAAACTGTTGACAAATAGGGGTGTGCTTGAGGATAGATGATAGAACTTTGACAGCAACTGGATATGTCATGTGATATGGAACTCAGCCCCAAAAGAGATGAATTGTAAGGTTGGAAGGGACCTCAAGGGTCACGCCTTCACAGCATTCAGAGCCAATTGCCAATTTCATCTGTTAAGCCAAATAAATTCTTCATCTAGAATCTTGGCCAGCCAAAGACGGGTAAACAACTAAACAATGTTTTTGGATATCACTGCTATCTCAGAGTACAGGAGCTCAGACATCAGGAGGAATCTTGGATAACAGGAACAGCTGTGGCTAACTGATGGAGGACTGACCTTCCCATCAATTCCTTACCCTGATTCTTCCAGTGAGGGTTCATTGCCACCATCTTGCATGGAATCAATCTGAAGAATTCATTCATATTCCTGCCTTGCTCTTTGTGATATCGGGGTGTCTTCTGTTTTCCTCCCACAGTGGGGGTGTCCCTGCTGAGACTTCAGCTGGGTGGCATTTACTCTTGAAGCTGTGCTACAAGAAGTCAGGGAAGGTTCCCCCTGACCCTGCTGTAAACAAACCATCCGTGCAGGATAGAGGATTCACTGCCTTAATCCTAAAGTTCAAACAGGTGCCCCAACTCCAGCTCCCCAGGAGTATAGGCCCTGAACTTGCCTGCTTTCCTTGTCTCCCTCACAAATCACTGAGGCTGTTTTTAAATTAGCATGGCTGGGGGGTGAGTCCGTGTC
>QEPC01012398.1:185096-202010 GCA_003113815.1 Sphenodon punctatus
CCCCTCCCTGAATACAAGCAGAAACACAAACATAAACATCAACACAAAGATGATAAACCCATAGAGGGAACTCTCTGGGATGCTGTTGCTTTCCCCCCATCAGGAAAAGCAAGCTAGAGTTTCCTCCCCAAGTCAGTTTATTTTTCTTTTTGTTAGAGCCTGAATTTCCATCCTGGCTGATTTTGTTTAATCTGCCCATTATTTATATTTTAACTAAAGTGTTCATCCCTTGCGCCTCAATCTGTCATAAATCAGCACAGGAGAACTTTAGTTTCCTCTTTGAGTCACTCTACTATAGTATTTTCTACCACCACAGCCCTACAAGAGAGTTCAGGTGTTTATGCTATTGTCTCATTGTTTATTGTTCAGCTTCTTCGTTGGACGACAGGTAGAGAAGAGCCTCCAACTCCTCAGTTGCTGAAAATATCTTAGGTTTTCCATTTATAGAGATGAGCATCTTGGCAGGAAATTTTAGTATAGGTTTTAATCCTCTCTCGTGCAGAATACCAAAGTATTTACTCCATTTTCTTCTCTGTGCCATAGTTTCAGCTGCGTAGTCTGGGAAGATTTTTACTGTGTTATTATCAAATATCAGCTCTTTTTTCTGTCTAACTTTTCGCAATATTTCTTCTTTAACTTGGAAGCTGGCAAATTTGACCTATAGTACATGGTCTGGTGTAATTCTTCTTTGGTGGTCTGTCCATTCTATGAGCTCTCTCTATCCCAGCAGCATGTAGATGGGATTCTTCTGGGAACTGATCTTGTAAAAAGGTCCACATCAGCTCCCTCATATCAGCTTTTTCACTCCCTTCAGGGATTCCCACTATTCTCAAATTGCCTCTCTGGGATCTGTTTTCCAGAGCTTCAGATTTTTGAATAAGGAATGTCATTGTTTCCTGTATTTTTACTAATTGATCCTCAGTGGATACCGCTTGGTCTTCTAGAGTAGATATTCTGTCCTCTGCAGTATCCAGCCCTTTTGCTAATGTTTCCAGTTTTTTTATTCCCTGCATCTACCGAGGAGCACAGTTTCATAATTTCAGATTTTAGCTCCTTTTTCATTTCTAAAATGAGCTCTGTTGCCGACCTGTTCCCAGCTTCTTCTTGTTCCTCAGGAACTGCCTCAGATTCAGCCACCGTCATTTTGTGCCGCTCCGGGTCAGCCCCTCCGTCTCTGGCCCGTTCTGAGGGCTGCCGGCGGCAATATCTTTCTAGGGATGTTTTTGGGGGGAGGGGTCATTGCGCTCTGGCTCACTGTGACATGTCCTCATTTGGGGGGGAACTAGCAGCTTTACCAATTTATGTTTTGGGTAGATATATTTACTGACCGGGAGGAACTCTAGCTAAACCCAGCTACTCCGCTCGGTGCATGCGCAGTTCCCCCCCTTTGGGATCTTTCTGAGAGGAATTAATATTGATAGGCCCAGTTTAAAGCCACCTCATCTACAATTTTCATGTTCTAGAAGTGAATTATCAAAAGCTACTATTGAGCAATATCAAAGAATTTGGAACGGAGATGTTTGTAGGCCTAGCCATGTCCACCATTGGCCTGTTCTTGTCCCCTTTCTTACCATTCGCCTATATTTTAATTTGTCTTCCTAGCTTCCTTTTCCCCCCCTTCATCAATCTTTTAGATTGAGCAGTATTTCTGTGAATCTCTCCACAGGTGTGAGGAGACAATCCCTCTTCACTGTCCTTGAGCCACGTTGAGGCCTAAGTGGAAGGAATGCAGAATGACAGAGAAAGACAAATGATCCTGGAATTGACCAGCTATTATTTTCTCATTAACCTTGCATAGACAGGGGAAAGCAGCAGCTAGAACAGCTCTTGACAAGACTAGAGCAGTGTTTCTTTATCTACTATGCTGGCACCATCACATTTCTTAGTTCACAAACATGAGTACTATCCAAACAATGAATGATATACTCACAACTTTTAGAAGCAATGTGAATGGGTGAACCTAAAGTTACTTGTGTTTTGGTTTGATTCAGTTTCCTAAAACTTCAGATATTTAGAGCTTATCCACATTCTTTGCTTTTGAAATGATCCATTTTATACATGAGATTTCTACTACATATTCATTCTGGCTGGGCCTTTCATGCCTTTTGATATTTCTTCATCTTCTTCTGAGTGAATGCAAGAAGTGGAAGGGATGCTCCGAAGTTAATTTAAAATGTAAACTGAACACTGAATTTTAAAAAAAATGCTTAGGTTGGTTCTTCTTTTATCAGAACCAGCTTATCTGTCCTTATTTCACAAAGAGAGTGAGCCCAGGGCACAAAGGTTTGATCTGGATTTGAATCTTCCCACTGTAGAGCAGCATTTGGAACCGAGGCATTTGTAGGCTGCCCTAGCCATGTCCGCCATTGGCCTGTTCTTGTCCCCTTTCTTACCGTTCTCCTATATTTTAATTTGTCTTCCTAGCTTCCTTTCCCCCCCCTTCATTGGTCTTCTAAGATTAAAGCTTTTTTATTATAAATATAATTCCCATAAGAGATAAGACTCTCTCCAGTATATCTTTATTAATCCCAGTTAAGATAACATTTTGAAAGCAGAGAGGGAAAGAGATTTATAGAGAGTGAGAGAAGACAGTTGCAGATCAGCACAGCAGGGACAGAGAATGATACACTGTGTGAAAATGTTAACAAAGAAGTGTAAGTTAAAGATTGCCCTGCAAGTGAAATCCTACAATAAAGTACCTCACCTAAAATTCCCCCAGTCTTCTTTATACAAGTATGTGGCTGTGTGATTATTCTGCTTCACATCCATCGTGTAAATCTACTGTCATATTTTTAATTTTCTTTTATATGGTTAGATTCATGATATCCTTGTTCATGCTTATTTTTCAAAAGGACCCATTGGAATCAGCGAGATTGAGAATAGCCGAATCCAGTCCATACTATCCACAGTCACAAAGCATGTTTGAAGCTTAAAATTCCCAGTGGGTTCATCATTTTGTCTGTTATCTAATTAACGCAACTTATCCCTAGAATTTGGGGTCTATTTATATCTCAGCCACTGGCCAGCTGGGTGACTGTGGCAGGGTAAGTCTTATCCAGATCAAGCCCTCATACAACAAAGTCTTTAGAGAATTAACTCAAATATGCTTTTATTCAGCTTTAACATAAATCTTCATCTAAATCTCAGGGTGAAGCCCTTTCTGGCTTACCCACATCCTGAGTTCCCAACTCTCTCCAAAGTCCACAGTCCATATTCCCTCTCAGGGATATCTCTAATTCCCAAAGTTACTAGCTAGCTCTTAGCCAGCTTTCCCACAACCGCTCCCAGCTGCTTACCACACTGCCAGCACTCTCCAGCCAGCTTCCCAACACACCCTCAACTCCCCTTCCTGGTTCAGCCACTTCCTTTTTATAGGAAGAGCCATGACCCAAACACACTGGGTTCCTGCCAGTGGCCATTTTAGGCAATTCAGTGGCAATTTTCAGGCTCTTTCCAGTCCTCTGTGACTTAGTGCCACAGTGACATTGGGCAACCCACTCAAGGGTAGGTTTTCAAAGACAAAAATGACATATAGGCCGCTTTTTCATGAGACAAAACACACACCATTTGTCTCTGGGGAAAACTCTGGGAGGCAAAAGCTGCACAGCTTCTGTCACATGGCAAAAAAAAAAACCTTCGTGGCTTTGGCCATAATCATGAAGAGGATGCAGAGCTCGATTTTCCAGCTCTGTATCCTCTGCATCATGGGAGCCAAAGCTGTGCAACTTTGTTTTCCCATGTGACAAAAGCCATGCAGCATTTGCCTTCCAGAGTTTTTCCCAGAAGCAAATGGTGCGCATTTTGTTTCATGAGAAAGCACCCTTAGACACCTAATTTCCATGAAAAATCCATAGAAAGTAGATAACTAAGCAACATGTTTCCTTTGAAATTCTGTCTCTCATAGCCCAATCCTCAAAGCACTCTGCTGGGCTCATGTTCTATCTCAAAAGGGGTCACACTGCTAGAAGACTTTGAGAATGAGGCTGCCCATCTCTCTGAGCATAAATCTCACCATCTGTAAAATGGGAATAGTACTTCCTTTCCTTTGTGAAGCACTTTGAGATCTAGGCATGGAAAGAACATAGGGTGTTGTTAACAGACATCATGCTGGCCTGGTTCAGTCTGCTTTGGCCTGACTTGGCCCAGTGTAATGCCTGAATGTTTGTTCCGGGCCTGCCAAATGTGGGCCTGAAACAAACCCTGCCCAGGGTGGTGGCTGGGCTGGAAATGTGGGCCCAGAACAAAGTAGGCTCACATTCCACCCCCAACCATACCCCAGCTGGGTGAGAGTGGGCAAATTGGGTGGGAATGTGTGTTCCTGGCCCTGGCTCATTCCAGCGTGGGGGCTCGCCATGGCACCCAGCCATGACTGCCTGTCATGGCAGGGGAACAGGGTGGCAGCCACAGCACTGGGGTGGAGCTGGCTGGCTGTACAGCTCCCTGCCCCTCCTCCCGGCCAGGGCAGACAGTGGGAATGTCTGTTCCCATGGCCGGAGCTGCCCCAGGCAGGGGTTTCCCTCCCCACCCCCAGATAGGATGATGGTGAAGCCACCGTGTCTGTGTTTGTTAAGTACCCATAGTGTCAGCTGAAATAGTAGAACTGGTATTTAAAGTAACAACCACTGGATTAATAACATCAAATACATAAAACTGGAAATCAAAGATGAAGAGTAAAATAACTAAATCAAGATTGTCACTTTGAATAGAGAAAGGGGAACATTTCCTGAAACACTCTTGACAGTCTTAACATAAGGTGAGTTTATACCTCAAGTGGATCATAAAGGGCCTCAAATGAATCAGAACCACTTTGCAGCATTGATCTCTCGAAGTTCCAGCTTTCCAAGAACTTGGAACATAACTGTCCACTTAAGATGTTCTTGTGCTTTTTTTTTTTTTCCCCCAAAAGTAGAGAAATTATAGCTGATAAACGAATAAATAAAACCATTAGTTTCATTATGAAAGTGTTGTGAAAATTAAATAATTCCCAGAGGTCTTCAGAATAATAATGAAACCTGCTTGATATGGGCTAATCATGTGGGGCAAAGCATGCTCTAATCTATGCCACAAAGAAAGATTGGAGATACCGTGGTACGCCTAAATCTAAATTAATCCTCCTCATTGTGGGATAAGATTCCTGGGGAATTTGCCTAATTTATTGCTTTAAATGATTTTGGCTTCTGTAAGGCATAGCAATAGAAGTGGTCGACCCCATCCCCTCACCCTCTACTGGCAACATCCAGTGGGAAGGGAGTCATTAAACATTAAATGGGACAACTTTAATTTTGAAAAATATTACAAAAAAGTCCTCAGACAGAAAAATATTTGTAAAACAAGGCCCATGTGCCGGTCAGAAAATAGGGGATCCTTTATGCCCATACAGCTACACATAGGATCCCCATTTGAAAGCAGGCTCCCCTACGCTTGGATAGGTAGAACTTTGTGGGATGTTCTTCTGAATCACCTGACTTTCCCCCCCCCCCCCCTCCAGGTGTATGGGTCTGAGCAGCTGCTTTTACTGAACTTCTTTTTAAAATATATATAAATGTATATAAAAAATTAAAATCTATGTTTACATGCATAGAGAGACATGTGACACTACTGAGACCAGTGATACAGGGTTTAGAGAAAATAACATGTATCGCTCATTCTTTAAAAGAGTTCTGTGTCAAGGACAACCTGTCTACCTGGGTATTATGTGAGGCCCATAACTATAGTATGTGTGCCCCTGAGAAAGGATGGAATGCTAAAGAATTAATGTGCCAGCATCTATTAAATGTAGAGAAATCATGAAAGGAACACTGTTAACTTGAAATGTTAATTGTATAAGTACTTCCAGGCAACACACTTCCTTCTAACTCACCCTAGCAATTTGGAGGGGAGGAGGTTGGAGAGGGAAGGAAGAGGAGGATGTTAATTTGCATGTCCCTATTTTTTAAAATAATAAAATAATAATAATAATAATAATAATAATAGTCACTCTCACCAGTTGCTACATGAAAAGCCTATGCAAACATGGCAAATCTGCTGCATACTATGGGAGCTTCTCCTCCTGCTGCTACTTTCCCCTCCCTGCTCAGACTTCTTTTTTACCAGAAGGCTGGATAACTGACAGGAATGTCATGTCCCCTGAGCCTGCCTGCTAACTCGATTTAGACTAGGCAGATTCTCAGTTCTGGTTGATTGTAAAAACTGCCATAAATTATTATAAAAGTGATTCTCATGCATTAATGATATTATTAGCCATCTCCCCCTTTTTGCATTCTTAGAGCTAAGAATTCCCCTTCCTCTAGCCCTACCTCTCACGCATTTTGTGACTTTCAGTCTATTAACCCCCTGGATTTTGCCTCCTCTCTCATCAGTCTCCTCCATCACCTGCCCTGACTCTGCAGTCTCTGGATGAAAACAGACATAACACGTAACTCCACTTTAACACCACATTAACATTTCTTATGCATGTTGCAGGGCTGTATTGGTGCCCTATGCAGTCTTGCAACATGCATAGAAACGTTAAAACAGTGTTAAAGTGGAGTTACGTGTTATGTCTGTTTTCACCCTCTGCCTTCAATACCTCTCTATCCTCCACCATTGACTCCATTGCTTCCCTCATCTCCCGCACAACCTGCCCCCATCAACACCCAACTCTGGCTCACCTCCTCCATCCACTACCTCCGCTCCTACTCCCATGCTGCTGAGCACCTCTGGCGAAAATCTCATAATAACCACACTGATTTTCTACACTTTAAGTTCATCCTCTCTGCCCTCAGCTCTGTTATTTCTCTTGCAAAGCAACACTACTTTGTCACCCGCATTGAATCACATTCTTGCAACCCCCCCACTGTCTCTTCTCTACCTTCAACTCCCTTCTCAAACCACCCTGTCCTCTACCCCCTCTTCCCTCAATGCTCAGGATCTATCCTAATTTTTCACTAGCAAGACTGATCAAATCCATCAGGATATCACTTCTCACACCATTCCACCCCCCATTTGCCTCCTCCCCTCCAGCTCTGTCTCTCATTTCCTCCTTCCCACTGGCTTCCCTTGATGAGATCTCCTCCCTGCTGTCTTCATCCAAACCCCCTACCTCTCCCCTTGGCCCCATCCCCTCCTACCTTCTGACCTCTATTGCCCCCTCGGTCTTGCCATCTCTGGTATCTCTTGCCATCTCACATTGTCAATCTCTCCCTCTCTACTGGCTCCTTTCCCTCTGCTTTCAAATATGCTACCGTTTCCCCAAGGGTAAAGAAGGTCTCCCTTGACACTGGCCTCTGACCCCTCCAATTACCACACCATCTCTCTTCTTCCCTTTGCCTCAGAGCTCCTGGAGCGTGTTGTCTACACCCGCTGTCTTGACTTCCTCTCCACTAACTCTTCCTTTGACCCTCTCCAATCTGGCTTCAATCCTCTCCACTCTACTGAGACTGCTCTCACTAAAATCAGTAATGATCTTCTCTTAGCTAAATCCAATCACCTCTACTCTATTCTTGTCCTGCTTGATCTCTCTGCTGCCTTTGACACTATTGACCATTTGCTCCTTCTAGACTCACTATGTACCCTTGGTTTTGGGGACTTGGTCCTTGACTGGTTCTCTTCCTACCTCTCTAACCACCCCTTCACTGTTTCTCTTGCTGGTATCTCTTACGTACTTCACATCACTTCCCCCTTGGTTCGAGCTCCCCAAGGCTCTGTCTTTGGCCCACTTCTCTTCTCCTGCTACACTCTGTCCCTGGGCAAACTCATTGAATTGCACTGCTTCCAATATCACCTCTATGCTGATGACCTGGATAACTCACCATACTTAATATGGCCAAAACTGTACTCCTAGTCTTCCCACCAAAGCCTTCCTGTCCCTCCTCCTTCTCAGTTTCCATTGACGGGGTCACCAGTCATCCCGTCCCTTGGGCACATAGCCTGGACTTCATGTTTGACTCCTCCCTCCCCTTTAAACCTCAAATCGAATCTGTTAAATCCTGTCATATCTTTTTGGTGCAATATGGTAACGATTCATTCTTTCCTCACTGTTTCCACTGCTAAAACCCTAGTCCATGTTTTGGTTATCTCTTGCCTTGACTACTGCAATTTCCTTCTCACTCTTCCCTTGCCTTCCCCCCACTCCCATCTATTCAAAACTCTGCTGCCAAGATCATCTAACTTGTCCACCACTTTGAACTACTACACAGTACTTTACAGTCACAGATCCCTCCCCAGTGGGCTTACTGTCTACGATAGACATGGGTAAGCAGAACCAGACACACCCATTTTACAGATGGGGAACCAAGGCTGAGACTTGCCCAAGGACACCCAGCGAGTTCATGGATAGAACAGGATTCAAACCCTGGTTTCCCAGGACCAAGTCCAGCACCTTAGCCACTACACCACACTGGCTCAGATAAGTACGTACAGCTTCTCCTCTCCTCTCCTCTCTCCACTGACTCCCTCTACCTGAACGCATTCAGCACAAGCTTCTTGTCTTTACCTACCTTGCCCTCACATCTCTCTACACTTGCCTCCTGCTACACTACCATCCAAAAGCTCCGCTCCTCCTCTACCACAGCCCTTGCTTGTTCATGGTTCCGCTGCTCCTCAAAGTGTATTCACCTATCCTCCTTTGCTGCCCCCCTGGCTCCTGCCTCCCCCACTACTGGGCTGCCTAAGGCTTAAGTAGAGCTCCCCCTAAGCTCCTCCTGCTTTTCCAGCATGTCTTCCTCACTGAACTCTCTGAGAGTTGCCCATCTCTCTGGGAGCTGGTGTAGTGTAGTGGATAAGCTGCTGGACTTGGACTTGGGAGGCCAGGATTTGAATATCACCCTAGCCAATAAGCTTACTTGGTGGCAGCCTTGGGCAAGTCAAAACCTCTCAGGCTAAGTTCTCCATCTGTAAAATGTGTCTGTGTTCCCCTCATCCTTGTCCATATTGGATTGTAAGCCCACTGGGCAGGGACCTCTCTCCATTAATAACAATTGGAAAGTGCTGTGTATGCCTAGTAGTGCTATAGCAATTATAAATAGTAGGCTGGGCATGCTTTACCCAGTTGTGGCCCATTACCCCTTAGAAATCATGTTGTAAAAACTGATGTTAGTTGTGTCTGGGGTGTTTTTTCTACCCCCATCCTTGGCACTTACATTTCTGGAATGTGTACGCTAACACGAAATGTGATGGGGTAGTTTTCACCAACATCTCATGGTTAACGGTATCAAATGCAGCCAACAGATCTAACAGAATCAACAGGGTCGATCGACCCTTGTCCAATTCCCAGCACAGGTCATCGACCAAAGTCACAAGCACAGTTTCAGTGCCATAACCTGGATGAAAGCCGGACTGAGAAGGATCCAGAAAGCCAATGCTGTCGAGATGCCCCTGCAGCTGCTGAACCACCACCCACTCAATAACCTTCCCTAAAAAGGGAAGGTTAGAGATGGGCCAATAACTGGTGAGGAAATCAACGTCAAGTAATTAATTTTTTTAGGAGGGGCCACACCACTGCTGCCTCCTTCAGGCAGCTCAGCACCCTGCCCTCCCGAAGGGAGATGTTGACCACACCCGTCAGCAAAGGCCCCAACATCTCCCTGCTGGCCTTAACCAGCCAGGACGGGCATGGGTCAAGTTAATAAAAGGTGGCTCTAACAGCCCCCAGGACATCCCCCACCTTGGTGGCCGACACCCCCTGAAACTGATCCCAGAAAACCAGACAAGGCGGGACTTCCACAACATCTGGTTCTCCTAATGCCAACAACGCAGAGTCAAAATTATGGTGAATCTGAATGATTTCATCCACGAAATACTTAACAAATATGTCACAGCGGTCAACGGATATTTCTGGTTCCAGGCGGAGGGAGGCCGGACTGACCAGCCTCTGCACCACCCAGAAAAGCTCCGCCGGATGAGATTCCCCGGGTGCTATCATGGAAGCAAAAACCTCCTTTTTTGCTGCCCTGACAGCCACGGCATAGGTTCGTAAACTAACTCTATGTCACAATCTATTGGCTTTGGCATGAGACCAATGCCACCGTCACTCTAACCACTGCCCTTCTTGCTTCAGCTGTCTCAGGCCATCCATGAAACATGGAGGCCTGTGATGCTGATGCCTCGAGACTGGACGCCTAGGAGCCATTCAGGTCAATAGCCTCAGATAGCAAGATATTCCAAAAAGCCACAAGGTCATCGAGCGACAGGCCATCAGGGTCTGAGGGTAACTCCGCATGAGAGTTCTGGAACCTCTCTGGTTCCATCAGTCTCTGGTGATGAACCAAGCAAACTGGTTCCACACCCTTCTGAGGATAGACATGTGCCGAGAGGCAGGTATGCAGGAGATAATGATCTGTCCATGACAAGGGCTCTGCTGTCACACACACACACACACACACACACACACACACACACACACACCCAAGGCCAGTACAGAAAATCAGGTCCAAGGTATGTCCTCCATCATGTGTAGGGCCGATGACCACTTGAGACAGATCCATGGTTGCTATGGCAGCCATGAATTCACGCTCCACCCCGCCAAGACTGGCATCAGCATGAATGTTGAGATCCCCCAAGACTAATGTCTTGGGGGATCGCAACACCACCTCCAACACCAGCTTCATCAGAGTGTGTAGGGATGCTGCTGTACAGGTAGGTGCACAGTATACAAGCAGCATCCCCAATCTGTCTCCTGCCAAATCAATCACAAGATGAAGTCCCTCACAACCTGGTTCCAACTGCACTGCATACCTCCTAATGGACCACGCCTCCCTAAAAATAATGGTTACACAACCCCGCCACCACCCCATCCCTCTGGCCATGGCTGATGCTGCATGGAATACCAGCTGGAACTAGGTCAGCCGAAACAGGCCCCGACTCATTGTCTGCTCCAGCCAAGTCTCCATGATACACACGAGGTTGGCTACACAATCCAGGATCAACTCCCAGATAGTTGTTGATTTATTGACAACCGACCTCGTGTTCAACAGCAACAGCTTCAGACCGGGGGCCCTCTGACCCCAATCCACCACACCATCTGCCCGGGGGCTGTTAATTGGAACAGTCAAAGAAAAGAAAAACAACAAAGCAATAGTGGCCCAAAAATGCACAAACAAAAGCGATAAACCCACTGGATCAATAATGAGAATAAATTTAATAAAGCCATCTCTCTATATAAATCATACTCAAATGCAACAACATTTTAATTATATGTGTTGGTCCCAAAGTTGATCAACATATGTTTTCAAAATGCTGAACCTGATTTATACGTAAATGCAGCATCTTCTAAAACACACTCATGATATATATAAACAATGTGTTGCTATTTAAAACAGTAATAAAAAAATCTTAACCCAACCTGACACGTTTCGGGAAATTCCCTTTCTCAGGGGTATTTTTTATGCAGTTGAAACCTTTTAACAAGGCCTTAGATTTATATCAAGGTTGATCCCAGAAACATGTATACTGATGTATCCGAGAATGATTGGTATGTGGTATAGTTATTTGATTCTTATACCACATTCCCAAGTCAGCTATCATGTGTGTAAATAATACACTCGCTTATCCTTCTCTGAAGGCTTCCATTCTTCTAATCGATATATTTAGACCAGCTTAGACCATCCTTTTACTCAAATCCATTTTCTGACTATACCACATATCTCTATACCTCACCTAAGGGCCCTTTGCCCTTAGGCGCACACCTGCAGCGGCGCCGGACTGGGCTCTGTCAAGAGCCTCCTAGAAGTTCCTCCAGATCCCTTGACCCTGCCCCAACCCCCTCCTGTAATGCTGATGGTTTCCAGGGGGTCAGGTCCTGTGCCTTTCGGGGGGAAAGCCCCTAGTCCAGTCCCCAGCAGGCAGCCCCAGTATAGGATTGAGGAGCAGCAGGCAGTGGTAACGGACACCTGCCAGCTCCTCAGGTAGAATCCTCATAGCACTGAGTTACGCTGCGTCACTGATGACTTTGTTGTTCCTTGGGTGTCTGTTGCAGTTTGCTGGGTTTGCTTGTTCATATATTTATTTATTATTATTTATTATTATTATTTTATTTTAAAAATCTTATTACCCCGCCCCTCCTGCCACAGGCAGCTTGGGGCAGCTTACAATCAATATAGACTGTTCCTTTAAGACCAGGGCAGCTTTAAGCCAAGAAGGGGCACATAGATGGGACCAGGAGTCCCCTAGTAACAACAGACACAGGTGGAAGGTCAGTGACACCCATGGGGTGGTAGGTGGGTGTAGGGCCCTCCAGGGAAACGAGAGGCAGATCAGTAAACCAGCAAACTGCAGGGAACTGCACAGCCCTGACAGGGGAAGGGGAAAATATAAGGAAGCTGCAGCAGACAGAGTAAAGTGGAGCAGCTATCCTGGGAGACTCTCCTAGGTGCTGGAGCTCCAGGTTCAGAACTGGAGTGCTACCTTGTCCCCAGGCCATGCAGAATGGAGGAGCAGGTAAAAGATGAGCCGGGGGTGAAGCCGAGGATCTGGTACTGGAGCAGGGGGGGGTAGCAGATCCAGAGGCAGAGCGGAGTCAGATGGGACACCAGAGAGAGAGAGCAGGAGGCTCAGAGCGCATTCCCACGTACAGAAAAATGCTGGTATTTCTAAATGCAGGCAATTTAAAAATGTACTTGCATTTATTCACACCAGCATTTAATTTGCGCATTCAAGAAATTTTAAAGATTGCGCCTTTCACATTCCCACAAGCCCCTCAGGGGGGTGGGGGTGGAGAGGAAGAGGAGCGACTGTCACAGGAGCTTCCTGGGCTCTCGGCTCCCAGAGAGGGGAGAGGAGCAGAGCCGACAGCTGGGAAGCGAGGTGCTGTGTAACTGTTACACAGCACCTCACTTGCCTGGCTCTTGGCTCAGCTCCTCTCCCTTCTCCGGGACCCGAGAGCCGGGGCACTGTGTAACTGACGTGCAGACACCAACATTCTGACAAGAGGATTTATGCGGGTCATTTCAAACCCGCACTTGTAAAGGTAGGTTTTGGCCGCTTGTCAATGCGCTTAAAAAATAACCGCAAGGACGGTTAAAGAAGCATATACAGTCTTTCACACTTCAAGGAAATATGCAGGGAAAAGAAAAAAGTGCTGGTTTGCTGTATGTGGGAATGTGCTCTCAGAAGAGAGCTCCAGCAGGGCTAGATGCTGGAAAGTGCTGGCCCTGAGCCCCACTTCCGACAGCAGCAACAGGGTACTTGGAGGCTCACTCGGGGGAGTAGCAGTCACGACGGGCCAGGTGGCTTTCCTGAGGATGAGACTAAGATGGGACAAAGGTCATTTTTAGATGAGACAATACCATGCAGGTCCACCCTTTTGAGCACCCATCTGAAGGTGGTGTGTGTGGGGGGGTGCTCCTGTGACCCATACAGCACCCACCCATGACCACTCATGGAGCACTGGTGAAAAAGCCAGAGTGCCCCATGTGAAGGAAGGCAAAACAGTGTGTGGGGACAGGCACCCATGCATCTCCACAGCCCATATGGATGGTGGCAGCCAGCCATATTGGCTGAGTGGTCCGCCATTCAAAGGCACTGGTGGTGGTGAAACAGCCGTTGCAAGGCACAGAAACCAGCTGGAAGTGCTGGGAAACCTGGATTCCCCAGCATTCGCCCTGGATGTGAGAACATCAGAGGCCAGCCTGGCATGCTTCCCCATCCCCATGGTCCATGGCAGGGGGAATACATGGAGACTGATAGGGTACCCACCCAGGGAGCCGCCATTTTGAACCCCTCCCCACTCACTCCATGTGTATGGGTGCTCTGCAGCCATCCTGCTCAGCGGACACGGACCCACTCCCCAGCTGTCGTCATGCTCGTTTTAAAATGGCCTAAGTTTCATGGAAGGCACCAAGAAACCTGGTGGTGGGGAGGGACAGTGCCTGCCTGAGACCCGTGGGACTAGCTGTGCTCTAGGAGTGGTGTGAAAGAGGCAGCAAGGGGGCTAGCACTAGGGCCAGAATGTGAGCCCTCGTACCTCCACCCATGGAAGTCAATGGCAAAGCTATAATGGTGGAAGATTGTCTTTCAAGTGTAACACACAGCAGGACTTTAACTGCTCAAAATTATGCCAAGTGAGGGGGAGACAAGGGAGAGGTGAACACTGGGAGAGACAAGAATAAATTCGTGAGGTTGAGAAGTTGTAGGCTCATGTGCTTCACTTAGCCCGCTTTTAGACGAGTGGCTGCACTTACCGGCTTTAAGGAAGCCCTTCCTCAAAAACCACATGGGGTGCTTTTAGACGCACCGGCTGCCATAGGAATCATGGCTTGTGCGGTCTCTTTGAAGTCGTCTTTGGAAAGATACCCCGCGAACCACAATGCCTATGGCAGCTGGCTACTTTTGGTGCGTTTAAATGCACCCCACGCGGCTTTTCAGGCAGCGCTTCCTTCGAGCTGGTAAAGTCCAGCCATTCTTCTAAAAGCAGTCTCAGTTACAGGGAACTAGATTCTGAGCGAGGGGGGAAAGGACGCAGTTTCACTCATGACTAAGGTTCCTAGATTTCTGTGACAAAAAAACGATAAATTCTCTGATTAAAAAACCCATAAATTATCTTTTTCTGTGATTAAATGCAAACACTAGTTGACTTTCCATTACCACAAGATATATAGTTATGACTTAGAACAGCATATTTTATGGTAATATTTTCATTTTAATGCAATTTTGCAGCTATCTGTCCCACCAACAGTCTAAAAAAAAATAAAAAATTGAGGTCTTTGGCACCCCTCCAAGTGCATAGTCCCTCCCCCATCACAGCACATGCGTTTAAGTTGCTTCCCCTCCACTGCCCTGCGCACTTACTGCCCCCTCCTTCCAGCCTAGTCCCAGACTGTTCTCTCAACCAGAAAGGGGGACCATAATAGAGGTTGGCACTTGGGAAAGCTGCTGTGGGCCCAATTAGGTCCACCTCCTGTCCCCTCTTCCCAAGGTCCAGAAGACCTGACCACCCCAATTCATAGTGCCCCTGCCCCCCACACAACCCACAGGAGGTCTGTGACACCCCTCCAAATGCCCCTGCTCCTCCACAACATGCTGCCCCATGCTTGCTGTGTCCTCCTCCCAAACCTGTAAGTTTCTGCCATTTTCTGAGAAATTCTCTGGGAAAAGGCAAAACCTCTGTTTTTCTCTGGAAAAAAGCAAAAACTCTGGTTTTCTTTGGTTTTCCATTGCAAAGAGAAAACTAGGAACCCTGCTCATGACAAATTAGGGAAGGCCTGATGGAAGAGGTGGGTTTTTCAGGAGGAATTGTAAAGTTGGGAGGGAGGGAGCAGAGCAAACGTATTGCTCCAGGAATGAGGAGCAGCAAGGGAGAAGGGGCGAAGACATTTAGAGGAGCAAGGGGGCCATGAGCAGGCAAGCGTGGGGGCAGAGGAGGAGTGAAGCTCCCTGACAGGAGTGTGGCAGGATACAAAAGCAGAGAGATATGGGGGAGCAAGGCCATGAAGAATCTTGAAGCTGAAGACCAGGAGCTTGTCCTGTAGAGGGAGCCTGTGTAGGACAGAGGAGGCGGCAGTAAATTTAGTAGTCAAAACAACAGGTAAGGTGGATGGTTTTGGCTGCGGAGTGCTGAACAGAGTTGAAGGAGGCAAGATCAGAGCAGGGGAGTCCAGTAAGGAGGAAGTTCCAATAGTCAAGACAAGAGATGCCTAAAGCATGGACTAGGGTTTTGCAGTGGCAAGAGTGAGGCAGGGCTGGATTTTAGCAATATTATACAGAGTAAAGCAACAGGATTTAGCAACAGCCTGGATCTGAGGCTTAAAGGAGAGGGAGGAGTCAAAGATGAATCCCAGGCTAAGCACTTGAGGAACCGGCTGGATGGTGCCTCCCTCAATGGAAATTTAGAGGGAAGTAGGAGGGGAACATTTGAGGGGAAAGATGAGGAGTTCAGTCTTGACCATATTAAGCTTGAGTTGGTGACGAGACATCCAGGCAGAGATGTTAGCGAGACAATCAGTGATCTGAGACTGTATGGAGGGGGAGAGTGTGGGAATGTAGAGACAGAGTTGTGTATCATCAGCATACAGGTGGTACTGGAAGCTATGGGTTTCAATGAGTTTACCCAGAGAACAGGCGCGGCTCCCCCCCCCGCAGGGCGTTTGGGGCATTGGCACCCTGGGGGACCCCCGCCGCACCGTCTCTATGTAAAAACAAAAACAAAAAACCCCCGCCAACGCTTCTAACAGCCGCAGCAGCCTCTGACCGGCTTCAGAGGCTGCTGCGGCTGTCAGTCTCTAGTCTATCTCCCTTCCAGGACCCACTCTCAGAGCCGCTCTGAGAGTGGGTCCCGGAAGGGACAAAAAGGCTGAACTGGCTCAGCCGCCCAAACTGCATTTTCTATTGAAAACACGCTTTGGGCGGCTGATCCCCTCAGTCCACAGCACGCCTAGGACATGCTGTGGAGGGAGGGGCTAGCCATTCCATTGCACCTAATGGGTGCAATGGAGCTTCTCGCCTGGGCGCTTGTTACAAACACCCAGGTGAGAAGCTTTGGGTCGGGTGGCTGAGGCAAGGAGCAGCACGCATGCGCACTGCTCCCTGCCTCAACCACACGTGGGGGGACAACTTAGGAGGCTGGCTGGCGGCGCGCTCTCAACAGTGCGCTGCCATCCAGCCTGCTTTCTGGACCTGGACCCTGCTGCTCTCCCTCCTCAATCTGCCGCTCAGAGCAGCGGGGGCGGGGGAGCAGCAAGGCAGGGAACATTTGTTTTGTTTTGTTTTAAACTGCCCGCGCGACCTGGCTCCGGAGGAGCAGGACACGCAGGCAATTTAAAGCAAGTAAAGCCCCCCCCCTCTGCCTGCAGCTCGGGCCGCCACGGACCGCCAGAGCAGCAACCAGGTAAGTGATTCCTCCCCCCACCCTGCTCCCACCTCCAAGGGTCCCCCCCAAGGGTCCCCCCACCCTGCACCCACCCTCCCCCCACCCTGCCTCCACCACCCCTCGAGGGTCCCCCC
>QEPC01012398.1:231540-251438 GCA_003113815.1 Sphenodon punctatus
CCGTTGCCCTGGCTCTGCCTACCGTTGCCCTGGCTCCGCCTACCGTTGCCCTGGCTCCGCCCCGCCGGCGGGCCGGACGGCCTTACTGCCCCTCCAAACTAAAAAGCCACCAGCCGCCCCTGGCAGGTGGTGGCCCGACAGTTGCAGGAGCATCTGGATCATGTTGGTTTTCTTGATCCCTTACAGTCAGGATTTCACCCAGGTTACGGCACTGAGACTGCACTTGTGGCATTGATCAACGACCTGCTCCGGGAATTAGATCAAGATCATTCGGCCCTGCTGATTCTATTAGATCTGTCAGCTGCTTTTGGTACCATTGACCATGAGATGTTGGTGGTGTGCCTCCGGGACCATGTGGGGGTGGGCAGTATGGTTCTTGACTGATTCCTGGCCGGAAGAATTCAGTGAGTGGTGCTCAGGGATTATTTTTCATCATACCGAGACCTCTTGTGTAGCGTCCCGCAGGGTTCTGTTCTGTCCCCTCTCCTGTTGAATGTGTATGTGCAGCCGCTTGGCGAGGTGGTCAGGAATTTTGGCGTGCGGTGTCATCAATATGCTGATGACACCCAGCTTTACCTCTCCTTTTCATTGGACCCAGGCCCGGCAGTCTCTATGTGTTGTTCTCCCCCCACCCTCCCGCAAAGGTTATGAGGTGTTTTTCGGCTGCATCCAGGCGATTGTCCCGTGCAAATTCCCTGTCTTCTAGGGCACCTTTAGGGTGGTTACACTTCTAGGGCTTCAACTTTATTGTCCAGGGTGTGCACCTCTGTCCATTGCCTTATGGGAAGCCTCTAGTTTTTGCACGCATTCCTTAAGCAATAAGCAATCATTCCTGGCTTCCCTGAGATCTGCCTTTATATCTTTCATCAATGCCTCTATATTGGCAATACTGGTGCGCACCTGTCATCACCCGCTCTCCCTCCTCTGCTGCCATTTTCTCGGCCTTTTCTGGGCTACCATCAGCAAGGCCCTGAAATCTTCCCTTTGGAATTACCTTTTCCGGGCATGGATTTTACCATTTTTCTGTTCCTCCTGCTCCTTCTTGGTTCCGGTTTCATCAGCTCTACTTTTGGGGTGTGTAAATTTTAGTTTATCCCTTTTTAAAAAGGAGTAATGACATGGGCCGCACTGGAGCTTTCACCAAGTGCAGCTTCTTTCCACGCATGCCCCCTGGTGGCCTCCTGTAATTGATTTTTGATAAATTTATAAATGTCTTTCACTGGTTGACTTGTCGTCACACACTGTGGGCATTTTTACACAGACCTTAAAGTGCTGGTCTTTCAATTTTCTGGGTTTACAAGTCCACAAGTAAGTTCTGGTTGCGCGCACGCACGCACGCACACACGCATACCCCTGAGGCAGTCTAATGTAGCCGCAGCTGTAGACGTGAGGGGCTGCCATGGAAATGAAGTGACCACAGCTGCCTGGAGCAAAGCAGTTTACCAGGAGAACCTTTTACACACAAAATTTCTGGGAGAAGTTCTATGCAGAAGTTCAAAGAGTCAGATGTTTAACACCTGGGTGAGTGATTTAGACACACAAAGTTCAGGATGTAACAGCAAACATGCAGGAGAAATGTGTAAAAAAAAACATATTTATCCAAGAAATCCACTCCATGCCCCCTTTGTGCTGCTACTACAGGACTTTGCAGAAGTTAATAATATACTGCAAAAGCAGCTGTCTTAAATCAATATTACTTCTTGTTGTGATCATTATATTAATTATACCTGCCTTATTTGAAAGATGCCTCAGGGAACCCTATAATAACTATTCTTCACTTCAGGCAAGCTCCACCTCCTCCTCTCTTACAAGGCCAAGCAGCTTCTTGAAGCGGTAGGTTGGGCAGGAACCTCTGCAGAAAGTAAAATGTGATAAAAAGTAAACTTTTGCAGAAAGTGCCATACGACTGACAGATACAAGCATCCTGGTGACATTCCTCCATTCCTGTCAATGGATGTTAGTTTGAGAGTTTTGTTTTTGCCATACAAGCTCCCTTTGCTTCACCATGTAGGCATGTAAATAAACAATGACGTTACATATTCTTTGTATATTCATATCTGTTTTAAAGAAAGGGATATGCGATTCAAATTGTACATGATTTACATATAGCTGTGCTTAATCACTGAAGTCTTATATTTATGCTTTCTGACCACTGGCAACTGTACTTTGCTGGAGAAATCTGCTGTTGGGAACTCACACCTAAGTCCCCATTCAATAACACATTTTACAAGCATTAAATTAGGAAATGAAATGGTTCTTTAAGGATTGTGTAGTTCTGCACTGCAGTCCCCAGTCTTAATCCCCTCCCCTTGTGATTCTGTTAACAAATAAAAACTGGGAGGGGTGCAAGTGTGCATGCCAAAGGAGTAGATGTGGATAGCTAATACTCCACCCGGGCCTACTACAGAAACAGCCTTTAAATCAATAAAACAGATGCGCAGCTCTAAAATAACTAACTGACCAGTGACAAGAATGGCGAAGCAGCTTAAAAGAAGCAAGAGACAATCAATAAAACACTTCTGTGAGGTACAAGTGGCCTCCCAAGAGGTAGAGACAGAGGCTGAATCAGCCTGCAACATGGCTGTCATGGCCACTGAGGAGTTGAAGGGTGAGATGGACCAACTAGCTGCCATTACAGTGCTTCTCAAGTCCATAAAAAAAAAAGACCTAGACAAGGCTCAAAAGGAGAGAGTGAGTTTGAAAGAGGACACTGGCTTCCTTCCTGAAGAGATCCTTTTGGACCTGACCAAGCACCTGGGATGGAGTCACTGCTAGAATGGATCCAGCAGAGAGGCGTATAAGCATGGCAGAGGACACTGGCCTGTGCTCCGAAAACCAGATCTGCTCCCTGCGAACAACGGTCTCCCAACTTACCGCCAAGTGCAAGGACCTGGAGAACCAGAGTCAAAAGGTTCAACCTTCAGTTCCTGGCAATCAAAGAAGGTGCAGCAACACCCAACACCAAAGTATTTATAGGGCACCTCCTCACTGACCTGTTTCCTGCTGAAACTCAGCTGCGCTCTGCCAGCATCGAGCGGGCTCGTCGCTAAGGCCTAAGTCTAACGTGGGTGACCCGCCAATGGCACTTATCGTGAAATTTCACTCATACCACAACAAGGAGAGAATCTTCCGCCTGGCCCGTAACTCACCTCAACTAGTGTTCCAGGGAGACAAAATAAAAAGATATTCTGACTTGGCCCCGGAGACCCAGAATAAACATTGTGCATGGCACAGATATATGGATCTTCTCTCAAGAAAAGGTTTGAAGCCCCAGTTATGGCTACCTGTTAGATTAGCCCTTACTTTTAACAGCAGCAAAAGAGTTTTTGCCAACATGAGGGATTCAAAGCCTATCTTAAGGCGATCCTGGTGCTATGAGACAAGGCAATAGATGCAGAAAAAGACTGAGATTTCTTGCCTCCAGGCGATATCAATGCAAAAAGACTCTCTGTTACAGGTTTTGTTTTTGTTTACTCCTTTAGAAATGTTCTCTAATATGTTTCTTATACCAGGCTATAATTATGAGTTTGCTGTGACTTCACCTCATTTATGGTATTGGGCCTAATGTTTGTGTGTCTGTTGTGCTCCAGAGGGCACCAGACCCTGGCTGGTGTTCATTCAGCATAATCTTTTCTTTTTTCCCCAGGCATGACTCGTGAGCGGGGCGAACCCACTCCATATGGCTGTGACACTTGCTCTTGGGATCGCTTTCTTTGAAAACATTGATGGGGAGGGATGTGGGTGAGAGAAACACATTTAAGTTTATTTCAAGTTAGGTTTGTATGAATCTTTGTAAGTGCTCTTACTGGAAGCTCACGGGGAGAGTTGAGACCAGCTGTCCAGGTAGGATTATGGGGAAGGCTTCTCCAACCTAATTCTCCAGGAAGTCACAAAACTGGCTTGAAACAGTAAATAAGCTTTGGCCCACTGTGAAAAGGCACTACACAGAACTAGGTCATGCCTGATAAGAACATAAGTAGTGCCAGACTGTGAGGTTTGGGGGTGGGGGGGGGAGGGAAGGCAGGAAGGAAAGAAGGGAAACACCCCAAACGCTCCCTCGCACACTGGGCAATAAGGTCTTGCCTATAAACAAACCCTCCGGATCATAGTTGGCTTCTAGGGTTATAAACACACAGCCCAGATCATCACCAGGTATTGGGGAGGAGCACAAGCCTTCTGGTTGCCCCAGCATGCACAAACACACACACAGGGATACGGAAGGGGAGCGAGGACGTGTATGGGGTACAAGGGAGCAAGGGATGTCAATCTCCAGGATCCGGGAGAAGGATAGGGCATGCACTCAGGGAGCGACCAGGCAACGTGGGGATCAGGATTTCCACACTTGTACAATAACAGTCACACATTACTCACCCCACACACGCTCACTATATTCACACCACAGCTTCTCTTCCACACAACTCTCGATCTCTCAGGTTTCTCAGGCAAAAGGGGAAAGGGGCCAGTCTCACAGGCACGTGGGCACTGATCACCAGCAAAGACAAGAAGGCAGAGAACTGCTTTTATCCCCTGCCGCTTGTAACTTGCACAAGCGCTCTGAGAGCCGCGGCAGTGAGGCTGGGGGCATGGCTTCCACTGGTGACGGCAACACGTCTGCTGCCACACCCCCAGAGTCCAGTGCTTGATGTGGTGGGGTTCCCCGGCTCTCAGGAACCTCCCCTACCACGTCCTGTCTCTGGGGAGACTGAGCCTGCAGCGGCGTTGTGGATTGTGGAGACAGGGTAAGCCCCGCAGGTCAGCCCCCCTCCCCTGCTGGGCTGCCCCCATGGGGGAGCCGGGACCCTCCTGCCCACCCATAGCCCCCACTCCTATGTCAGAGACCCCTATACAGGGGTCTGACAAAGACTGAGTCAGACCAATGGTCCATCAAGCCCAGCATCCTGTCCTCTGACAGTGACCAAGCTCGATCGCATGGGACAAGAACCAACCGTCACAATGGGCAACCCATCTCCCAGAGTGTTCACTCCCAGCTCCAGACAGTAAGAAGTTCATCCCATAAGCTACTTGGTTAATGGAACTATTCTCTAAGAATTTATCCAGTCCTTTTTTAAACCCAGCTATACTAGTGGCCTTGACAACTTCCTTCTGGCAACAAATTCCACAGGTTAATTATGTGTTGAGTGAAAAAGTACTTCCTTTTATTTGTTTTAAATCTACTGGCAGCTAGTTTCATGGAGTGTACCCTAGTTCTAGTACTATTTGAGAGGGTAAATAANGACCAGATCATCAGTGTATAGCAATGCTCCAACTGGTTTAGCTGCTATTTGGGGCGGAAAATACCTTGCCAATCTTGTTTCTGGCATGGCATCATTGATGAAAAGGTTGAACAGGGTTGGGGCAAGAACACACCCCTGCCGTACCCCTCGCTCAACCACAATATCTGAAGTAAGGTGCCCGGTTTGATCTAACTTCACAAAAGTGGTCTACTTATGGAGTCAAACGCCGCCTTTAGGTCAAGAAATTAGGCGTACAACTTACCATTAGCCCTCCTATATTTCTCCACCAAATGATGGAGAACACCACAATGATCCAGTGTAGCTCTCTCTCTTTGGAATCCAATTTGCTCCGGGTGTAAGATCTTATTCTGATGGATCCATTTTGTCAGCCTTATCAGCAAATACTTTGCATAAGCCTTGCTTACCATGCTGATGAGGCTAATCTGCCTATAATTTCCCGGTTCCGTTCTTGCCCCCTTTTTATAAATAGGGGCAACAACGGCTTGGCTCCACCCTCCAGGGATACTTCCGGTGGAGTTTATTTCTGTGAAAAGCCTAGCCAGAGCCAGAAGCCACCAATCCACGTTCTTTTTAATGGCCTCCACCTAAATACAATACAAACCTGGAGCTTTACCATTTGAGAAAGTCTCAATTATTTCATTTACCTCCTGTTCAGTAACTGGTGGTCAATTCGGCAAGTTATCCAAAATAAGCCCAAAGCCACATTGCTCCTCCATCTGAGTGGGGCATGGGCCTACCTGGGAGTCTTCAATAAACTTCACCCAAGTTGATGGTACAATCCTGGGTTACCCCCCAAGGTATGGTAACCACCCTATTGACAATGCGCCAAAAAGATCTTGAGTCACCTGCATGGCTAGCCGACATCTAATTTATAGGTTAGCAAGGCCACTTGCTTCAACAGTTTTTATTATAGTACTCTTTATTATTGTACTCAGATACAATAAAGAGTACCTTGAAAGCCCTTTCCCTTAATGCCAGAGGGCTCATAGCCCAGTGAAGAGAAGCAGGTTAACCTATTTAATTAAAGCCTTAAGGTCTGACCTTTTCTTCATCCAAGAAACACACCTGCTCATCCAAGACTCATGTAGGCTCAAAAGTAAAAGTATATTTATTTTGCATGTGCAAATAAAAAAAGGCTAGAGTCACCATAGGCTTCTCCCACAAGATCACTTTCAAATGTCTGAGACAGATTAAGGATCCCGAGGGCAGATACTTGATCCTAATAGGGAATTTGGAATGCAAAAAGGACATGCTGGCCAACCTATATGCCCCCAATGGCAACTCATTGTCTTTTTTCATTGATGTTATTCACAAAATTAGGGAAACTGCAGAAGAACTCCTCATGGTCCTTGAAGACTTAAACATACCCCTCACTCCATTGGATAGATCCTCTTCTCAGCCACTAGAAAAATGGCAGGAAGCAATTGGTACCAAGATATACGGCTGATAGACATTAGTAGAGTGCTGGACCCTAGCCATAGGGATTACACCTATTTTTCCACTAGGCATGGAACCTACACAAAAATTGACCACATACTTGTTGATCCAGGCTTAATTCCTAGATGCTAAAATAAAGCTTAGTCCACACAGTGACAACATGCAATCATAAAGCTATCACCCTGGAAATTAGTAAGGGTCATAGTGATCCCCCCAAAAATGTATACATGGAGTCTGCCCAGGAACCTACTGCAAAATGCTATTGTCAGGGAAAGAATTGGAGAAGCTTGGACCAACTACCTAAGCAACAATGACACCCCTGATGTCACTATTCATATGCCATGGGAAGCTGGTGATTAGAGGGGAATTTATAGCAGCTGATGCCCAGTGCAGAAGAGAAAATGCTGCCTCCCTGAAAGAGCTGTATGAGCAACTTAGGTGTCTGAAGTTACTTGATAAACAGACCCCCTAATAGGGATAGGCAAAAACAAATTCTAAATCTTAAAGGAGAAATCTATTGGAGTCTAGCAAGGCCACCTTGCAACTCCGCAAATCGCGAGCTGTGTTTTATGAGAAAAGAAATAAATGTGACAAACTACTGGCCAACCTCATAAAACAGGAAAAACAAAGCCAAAATTGCCAGGATACAACAGGAAAGTGACCAGATCTCCATTGATAACAAAGAGATCTCTTCCATATTCAGCTCCTTTTACCAGTCTCAAAACCTGGATCCAGCCAAAATAAAATCTTTTTTGCAGTCCTTGAAGATTCCCAGACTTTGTTTGGAACATGTGGAATCACTAAATTCACAAATAACAGAGGATGAGATCAAAGAGATCATCAGCTCCTTATCTAAGGGGAATGATGCCAGACCCAATGGTTATCCTATAGAATTTTACCAAAATTTTGCTGAGCTGGTTGTGCCCACACTATGCATAGTGTTTAACTATATTTTAGAGACTGGAAAGATGCCACCATATTTTTTACACAGCTACGGTAGCTCTCTGCCTTAAGAGCGGTAGACCGGCAGCTGAGTGCTCCATTTATAGCCCGATCTCTTTATTTGAATTTGAATAATTTATTACGGCCTTAGCTTCCGCCATTGGCCAAACAAACAAACAAATAACAAACAGACATTCGACTGGGAGATTCACAAATACATCCATCCAGACTTACACATTGCGTCTATATAAGCATAGAATCTAAAATATACATAAGTATAAATACATATACATATACAATCTTACATAACACCCTACAGCTTAATCTCTATCCATTCCTTCCTTTATTCTTATTGTTATAACTCAAACTTTTATCATACCCAACCATACAAAAAAGAAAACCCTCTCACTTCACATATCATGCTTAGCATAAACTGTTACAAAAGATATACCTTCATAGAAGTCACTTTAGTCATATTTCCATACATAAACTTTCTTGACAATTACCTTGAATTCCAAGGAAGTCATTTAATCTACATAGCATCTATTTAGATCTCTCCTTAAAAACTAGGAGAAGAAAGGTGGAAACCGCCACTAAGTCATCTGTATGAGATAGCTTGAGTAGATATCTAAAGGCATCAATAGCTGCAGCACCACCGTTACTTAACAGTGGAGCCAACCAGGTCTCCCTCAATTGCATATAGTGCCTACATCTTAGGAGATGTTCTGCGGTTTCTACTTCTTTAAACACACAAGAGCACAACCGATGACTATACTGGGTGTTTTGATATCTGCCTTCAACAACTGCTGTACGTAACAGCTGAAAATGAAGTAGCGTATACATACGTCTTAGCGTTTTGTTGGTAAGCAAATCCAAATAGGGTTCTAACCTAGGATATATTTTAATTATCCCCAATTCCAGGGCCACCTTCCATGTCCGGAGGGCTGCAAAGTCCTTTTGAAGAGCAATATCCCGCAATCTGATAACCACCTCGTTTTTGATAGAGGCAAATGTTTTCCCTTGAAAATAGGAAAAAGAGAATCTCAGTTCCCTAATCATAACAAACAAATATTTCAACCAGGGATAGACCCTGGGACCCTCATACATGAGTTTTTCCTTTAGACATCTAAGTGGGAGAGAATCCTGAGAGAGGCCTATAAGCCTGATCCAGAAACCCAATAGGGCCCTTGCTGCATGGTATTCAATAGAAAACACATTTACTTCAGTTCTTGCCACTGCCCCAGGGACACTATCACAAATTCCCAGAGTTCTATGCAAAAATCTATTCTGTACCCTTTCCAAAATGACTATATTAGGAGTTGGAATTATTTCCAACCCAAAAATAAGCATGGGTTGTATTTTGGCACAGAAGACCTTAATGATAGTGGAGATAGTAATTCCGGTTGATTTCCGGAATGCTTTAAGGACAGCATTTGTAGCAAGCTGTGAAACAGAAGCCCTATTTGACACATGTTGAGCCCAGGCGCCTTTTGATGAAAAAAGGACTCCCAGGTAAGAAAACGAGGGGACTACTGAAAAATGACTATTCCTTATAGTTCATCGAGGTAACCAACATTTCCTCCCCATGCACAAGATCTGAGGGCGCTTTTAAACGAGACAAGAAACGTGGCTGATCCTTTGATCAGCCGCATTTCTTGGCGCTCATTTAAACATTGCAGCCGCATCTTCCCCCGCGTCAGACCAGGCAGGCGATCCTGCCCCCTCCGACGCGGATCCCCAAAGTGCCGGCTTTACGCCGCACTTCCAGGTTCTTTGGGCGAGTGCGCACGTGCAGAAGGGTGCGCGTGCGCACAAACACTGGACACCATGTCTGATGCTCTTCTGATCATCAGACGCAGCGTTCAGAGGAAGGCGGGGGGAAGATGCCGGCACTGAACGATCCCGCTTGTGAGCGGGATCGTCTAGCAGCACCGTTAGATTTTGCGCTGTTTATTTTTAAACCATTGATTGAACAATAATCCATTAGGGCTTCTATAGCAGCTTTCAGGCCTTTTTCCGTTTGTGAAAAGATCACAAGGTCATCTGCATACTGTAACGCTTGTAATTGATATGACAAGATGTTAGGCGGATGTAAATTCCTTAGCTTTATATATGCCAACAAATCCGAGACATACAAATTAAACAAGAGGGGGGCCAGGACACAGCCTGGCGCACCCCTCTTTCAATAGGGATTGAATTACTATGAGAGAGGCCAGGTCTCCCTTTAACCTTAGCCACATTAGCTTCGTGAATTTGCATCAGAAGTGCGAGCAGTTGTTCTGGCAAGCCCATAGCCCTTAATTTGATCCAGAGTCTTTCCGGAGGGACCATGTCAAACGCTTTAGTAAAATCCATGAATGCGAGGAAAAGTCTGCCTTTTCTTATCTTAACATATTTATTAATTAGATGCGACACAATAAAGCAGCAATCCATTATAGATCTCTTTGTTCTGAACCCAAATTGTTCTGCCGGAATAACTTCCCTATAGTCTGCCCATTCCTGTACTTGCTGGAGAACCAGAGTCGCGAAATTTTTTCCCAAAACAGGCAACAGACTAATGGGTCTATAGCTCCCTGGGTCCAAACGATCTCCCTTTTTATATAAAGGAACTATCCAGCTTATTTCCCAATCCCTAGGGATTTGACATTCATGAAACATGTCTCTCAACAGTTTAGCAAGAATTCCAGCCCACCAATGTGGCGCAGCCTGCAATACCTCAGCTGTTATGAAATCTGGGCCTGGTGCCTTATTTTTCCTCAGGGCCATTATCCTCTTAACTAAATCTGATTCCTGTATATCAGGAACCTGAAATAAGGAGGAAGAGGCTTGTGCCTCTAGAATGGGGTGAATATCGCAGTGGGCAAGAAACACCCCACATACAGATCCCCAAAAAAGGATTCCCATACTGAATTTGGTACTACCTGTAACATCTGTTTTTGGCCCGGGTTCAAAATAGAATTCAAAATTTTCCAAAAGTTTTTGCAGTTTCCTGTCCTTGCCATAACTGCCAGAGAAGCCCATTTCTTTTTATAGAATACACAACATTTTGCATACAGAAATCGCTTATATTCCTGCCTCTGACCCATGAAATAGGCCAAAGCTGCCTGTGTTCTACATTTGGCCCACAACCTCTTTGCTGATGACAACTGAGCCTTAAAGGCCCTGCATTCTCCATCATACCATGCCCTACCAGATTTACCAGGCTGACTAGGAGGAGCAGTTAGGAGGTTTACTGCTGGCCCGGTCTCTTGTAATCCAGCCGCATGGGCAAATCCAGGAACGGATGGCTCTTTATTCGAAACCAGAGGGGAGTGTGACGAATGGGAGGGGCAATAGATAATTTCCCTTACCCCAGCAGTTCCCACAACCTCCGAGGGCATAGATTTGTAAGAAAAAGTCTCTACACCTTGACNTTTGTTGGTAAGCAAATCCAAATAGGGTTCTAACCTAGGATATATTTTAATTATCCCCAATTCCAGGGCCACCTTCCATGTCCGGAGGGCTGCAAAGTCCTTTTGAAGAGCAATATCCCGCAATCTGATAACCACCTCGTTTTTGATAGAGGCAAATGTTTTCCCTTGAAAATAGGAAAAAGAGAATCTCAGTTCCCTAATCATAACAAACAAATATTTCAACCAGGGATAGACCCTGGGACCCTCATACATGAGTTTTTCCTTTAGACATCTAAGTGGGAGAGAATCCTGAGAGAGGCCTATAAGCCTGATCCAGAAACCCAATAGGGCCCTTGCTGCATGGTATTCAATAGAAAACACATTTACTTCAGTTCTTGCCACTGCCCCAGGGACACTATCACAAATTCCCAGAGTTCTATGCAAAAATCTATTCTGTACCCTTTCCAAAATGACTATATTAGGAGTTGGAATTATTTCCAACCCAAAAATAAGCATGGGTTGTATTTTGGCACAGAAGACCTTAATGATAGTGGAGATAGTAATTCCGGTTGATTTCCGGAATGCTTTAAGGACAGCATTTGTAGCAAGCTGTGAAACAGAAGCCCTATTTGACACATGTTGAGCCCAGGCGCCTTTTGATGAAAAAAGGACTCCCAGGTAAGAAAACGAGGGGACTACTGAAAAATGACTATTCCTTATAGTTCATCGAGGTAACCAACATTTCCTCCCCATGCACAAGATCTGAGGGCGCTTTTAAACGAGACAAGAAACGTGGCTGATCCTTTGATCAGCCGCATTTCTTGGCGCTCATTTAAACATTGCAGCCGCATCTTCCCCCGCGTCAGACCAGGCAGGCGATCCTGCCCCCTCCGACGCGGATCCCCAAAGTGCCGGCTTTACGCCGCACTTCCAGGTTCTTTGGGCGAGTGCGCACGTGCAGAAGGGTGCGCGTGCGCACAAACACTGGACACCATGTCTGATGCTCTTCTGATCATCAGACGCAGCGTTCAGAGGAAGGCAGGGGGAAGATGCCGGCACTGAACGATCCCGCTTGTGAGCGGGATCGTCTAGCAGCACCGTTAGATTTTGCGCTGTTTATTTTTAAACCATTGATTGAACAATAATCCATTAGGGCTTCTATAGCAGCTTTCAGGCCTTTTTCCGTTTGTGAAAAGATCACAAGGTCATCTGCATACTGTAACGCTTGTAATTGATATGACAAGATGTTAGGCGGATGTAAATTCCTTAGCTTTATATATGCCAACAAATCCGAGACATACAAATTAAACAAGAGGGGGGCCAGGACACAGCCTGGCGCACCCCTCTTTCAATAGGGATTGAATTACTATGAGAGAGGCCAGGTCTCCCTTTAACCTTAGCCACATTAGCTTCGTGAATTTGCATCAGAAGTGCGAGCAGTTGTTCTGGCAAGCCCATAGCCCTTAATTTGATCCAGAGTCTTTCCGGAGGGACCATGTCAAACGCTTTAGTAAAATCCATGAATGCGAGGAAAAGTCTGCCTTTTCTTATCTTAACATATTTATTAATTAGATGCGACACAATAAAGCAGCAATCCATTATAGATCTCTTTGTTCTGAACCCAAATTGTTCTGCCGGAATAACTTCCCTATAGTCTGCCCATTCCTGTACTTGCTGGAGAACCAGAGTCGCGAAATTTTTTCCCAAAACAGGCAACAGACTAATGGGTCTATAGCTCCCTGGGTCCAAACGATCTCCCTTTTTATATAAAGGAACTATCCAGCTTATTTCCCAATCCCTAGGGATTTGACATTCATGAAACATGTCTCTCAACAGTTTAGCAAGAATTCCAGCCCACCAATGTGGCGCAGCCTGCAATACCTCAGCTGTTATGAAATCTGGGCCTGGTGCCTTATTTTTCCTCAGGGCCATTATCCTCTTAACTAAATCTGATTCCTGTATATCAGGAACCTGAAATAAGGAGGAAGAGGCTTGTGCCTCTAGAATGGGGTGAATATCGCAGTGGGCAAGAAACACCCCACATACAGATCCCCAAAAAAGGATTCCCATACTGAATTTGGTACTACCTGTAACATCTGTTTTTGGCCCGGGTTCAAAATAGAATTCAAAATTTTCCAAAAGTTTTTGCAGTTTCCTGTCCTTGCCATAACTGCCAGAGAAGCCCATTTCTTTTTATAGAATACACAACATTTTGCAAACAGAAATCGCTTATATTCCTGCCTCTGACCCATGAAATAGGCCAAAGCTGCCTGTGTTCTACATTTGGCCCACAACCTCTTTGCAGATGACAACTGAGCCTTAAAGGCACTGCATTCTCCATCATACCATGCCCTACCAGATTTACCAGGCTGACTAGGAGGAGCAGTTAGGAGGTTTACTGCTGGCCAGGTCTCTTGTAATCCAGCCGCATGGGCAAATCCAGGAACGGATGGCTCTTTATTCGAAACCAGAGGGGAGTGTGACGAATGGGAGGGGCAATAGATAATTTCCCTTACCCCAGCAGTTCCCACAACCTCCGAGGGCATAGATTTGTAAGAAAAAGTCTCTACACCTTGACTTTGCATAAGGTCCAGCTTCTGGGATTTTTGTCTGGGAGGGTCCTGTGGTACCTGAGACTCGCAGGAGCGATGTCTTTTCCTGTGCATCCTAACAAAGTTGTTTAGGCAGGTAGCCAATACAAAAAACTTTACCAAATTAACTAGCAAAACAAGTCAGTGTCGCCGCCCAGCTGGCGCCTAAGGCCGCGCGCACAAGGGCACGCCCTTGCAAGCGCAGCCTTAGGCACGTGCGCACGCCGAGAGCCGCGGGCATGATAAGTGTTGTCACGAAGGGGCTCGGCTCTCAAGAGACCAATCACAGGGTGCTCCCTCTCACTCACCGGGAGTGGACTCAGCTGTCCACAAGGTCCCAGCTCCTCACAGCAACTGCCTCACTGGTAAATGGTATTCACAGCAGCGGGGCAGCTATACACTCGGGGTTCCTGCCTCAGCACACACTTCCCTTACTGCTTTTTCAGCGACTCCATGGATCTCTTTATTAAACACAGACTTTCGGTTTTTTCCCCAAAATGCTGGCCTCCCAGCTAAATAAATGCATCTCAACTATAATCGATGGGGTTAATAAAACAGGTGGGGTTTATTCCACTTAGGCTTGGAGTAAACAACGTAAGAAAGGTGGTCAACTTGATGCATCACATTAATCAAACAGAACAGGCATCATTATATCCACTGATGTGGGGAAAGTTTTTGACCAACCACACGGAATACACATTTCTGTTTAACCATGGAGGGTATGGGATTTAAGGGAAATTTCCTAAAATGGGTCAGGGCAATATATACAAGTCCAGTATCACAGCTCATCATCAATGGGGAACTTTCCTCACCAATCGCCTTAAAGGCAGAGGCACCAGGCAGGGATTGATTCCCCTTGTCCCCGCTTCTATTTAACATTGCCCTGGAACCCTTGGTGATTGCCATCAGAGAAAATTCAGAGATTAGAGGTATTCAAATGGTAAGGCTAACCACAAACTAGCCTTATATGCCAACAATATTTTGGTATTTCTGTCAGACTTAGAGAAATCTTTGCCCAAATTAGTGCAGCTTATCTTCTGCTTTGGAAATCTCTCAGGCTACAAAATTAATTTACACAAATCCATGGCTATATTATACACCCAAAACAGAGGAGAGATACAAGACCATTCCTAAAATTACCCCTTTTAAATTGGAACCCAATAAACTAAAATACTTAGGTATATTTCTGACCAAAAATGTGAAAAACCTTTATGATTAACTTCCCCCCTGCTCTAGAGTCTATAAACCAGTCAATGGAAGTCTGATCTTCATTAACTTGTTCTTGGCTAGGAAGAATTAACTTGATCAAAATGGTCATCATACCTAAGTTACTATATAAAATTATGGTAGTGCCAGTAAAGATTCCCGACTTCTTCTTCCATGCAGTTGCAAAGTGGTTTACAAAATGGATATGGCATAACAAAAGACCACACACACCAATCAATATAACTTAAAGGTAGCCAAAGCTAAGGGTGGTGTCGATATGCTGGATCTGCTCACCTACTATAAGGCTGCCTCTATAAGGGCTATTAGATATTGGTATCAGGAATCGCCTAATTCAAAATGGGTCAATATCGAAAAATTCCTACTTAAAATGGTAAACTTTAAAGAAAAATTGGTAACCTTAGAAATTAAGGAGCGATCCATCTGGGAAGACCACCCATTTGCCAGTGTAGCATGGATACACTGGACTAGAATGTGTCACAAAATGGAGACAGGCAGAGAGCTATTCCCCTTGCTCCCCATAGATAATTCAACCTTAGTCGAGTGCCTAGATTCTAGAACCCTAGTGCAACAATTCAAGGACAAGCGTCTTTTGTTTGCCAAAGACTTATTCTCAGGAAATAAATTTAAATCTAAAGCAGACCTGGAAAAGACTACCCAAAGTCAAATACATTTCTTACAATGACTACCCAAGGTCAAATAAATTTCCTACAATACAATCAGATGCGTAGCTTTTTCACTGGCTCTAAGAAAAAAGCGGGAATGCTATTCTAGGCCAAATAAAACACTGGAAGCAGGGGTACTATCTATGGCATGAACCAGAGAGCTCTTTTCACATATTTATCTTGAAATTAAGAACATTTGGTTTGTCCAAAAAAAAGTACATCACTGACTGCGGTAAAGATTTCAATGTTGTTTTCGACAAGGATGATATTATACAAGTCTGGCCACACATGAACAGATGCTCTACTTCATTAACAACTGTTGAAACATAGCTCAAGGTGATGAGGAGTCTTTTACTTCACGCCAACAAGATTGGCCAAGAGCTCCAAAGGGATTTCAGACCAGTGCTGGAAGAACTGTAAAGAAAAGGGAACTATTAAGCACTGTTTATGGTCTTGTCCCAAACTACTGCCATTTTGGACCAAAGTATGGGACACAAAATGGGAAACCACAGGGCTTCTCTTACCCTTCCACCCAAGCACAGTGATGCTCAGCATGTACCCAAACATCCCGTTGATGGAAAGACACAAAGACACTTGCATACACATGTTTTCAGCAGCACTAAACGTAAAGTCTGGAAATGAAAAAACCCAGAGCCACCAACAGAAAAGGAATGGCTCCAACACCTTTGGTACGTAATGTCAGATGGAAAAGATTATGGCCAAAACAAAGGACTTTCTGAAGGACCTGGACCGAAAGATTTAACTGTATCAAAGCACAGTTGGATGTAGATCACCCTGAAGACACTGCTTGGATTAGTCACATGTAAATTGATTGTTGGTTAATATAGGTTTCTTTCTTTTTTGGTCTCGCTCACCCATGGGGGCCGGGGGAGAAGAAACAGGGAAGGCTAGGCTGCCTCGCAGGAGGTAAATACTGAACAGTGCAAACTCACTGGTGAGTTGCACAGCACCATGCCACTAACATTTTGTTGTTTCATAAAAGAATGTATACGTAAGCGACTTGCTCAATAAAAGTTTTGGGGGGAAAAAACAAATACATACTGAAAATGATTTCCTTAGTTTAAAAAAAACCCTTTCCCCTCCCCCAACTTTGTATAGTATGCAAATGTGTGCAATGAAAATAGTGAGTTGACTGTTGCAAAATAATCTTTATAGTTTTATTTCAACTTGTTTTAAGACCTGCACCACACCATTCACTATTATCTATTTCTAGTTGAATGCTACACGCATAAACAGTGTGTGCGCACTGCAGGTGCCTTTGTGTAGAGGTAAGTGAACCTCGATTGACTGTCATTGGTCTGGCCTTGCCCATTTCCTGTATATAATGGAAAGCTTGAAGATTCCCCCACCATGGCAAGGTTACAGTCTAGGGGGGAAAAGGAAAAAGAAAGAAAAACTTGGAGAAAATGAAGCCTGTGGATTTATTTATACATACATAAAAAACATAAGACCTTGTGTAGTTTGTCATGCAGGTGTGTCCTATAACTAAATCTTATGTCTATCCTCCTATTCCTATGTTTGTCAGTGCTTAACTTGTCTTAACCCCTACTCTTAAACACTACCCTAACTGTAATCAAACGGAAACAACAAATTCAACACATGAAAAAGGATATGAGGCTAATTCACCCTCCCTTGACAGAGTCTTAGGGTGCTTTCAGATGTGACGGCGGCCCTATTGGCCCTGTCACGGAATCACCCAAATGATTCCCCGGCGGAATCAGACCGGCCCGTCAGACGAGCCGGAAGATTCCGCCGGGGAATCAGGGAGGGGGTGGGGCTGCGTGGCGCAATGTGCGGCTGCACAGCCCCACCCCCCCATGCTTTCGAGGCCGCCCGACCCCCGGGGTATTGACCATGACCTGGAATCGGCGGCGAGCATGGCCGCTGGTTCCGGACTGCGGTCAGGGGCTAGATGAGATGTTACCACGCTCAACCACGGTGAATCCTGCCGTGGTTGAGCATGGTAATGTCACGTCTGTTGGGGGCAAAAAGTGATTCCCGCTGGGTGTTCACCACTGGCGGGAATCACTTTGACCACACTTTCGGATATGGTCCCCAGACCACCCTCGAAAGCGTGGTTCACTGTGGTGAACATCTGGCAGGGATCAAACAGACGTTACGGGACCATTCCCCACCACAGGGGATTGTCTGTGGTTGAGCGTGATCTCGTAATGTCTGAAAATACCCTTAGGCTCAGGGGCTTCTGGGGGAAGGGAGCTAATCACTGGGGGCATGGCATGGGAGGAGGGAGGCCAGACACATCCACCCCATGTTCCCTGGCAGCTTCCAGTGTAGGGCTGTAGCGGAATGTTGCAGTGGTAGCTAATTCCTCCGGAAACAGTGTTTCCGCAATTAGTGGTATGGCGTGACAGAGGCTTTCATTCCGCTAGTTTCATTCCGCTACTTCTGCAATTCCACTAATTTCATTCCGCTACTTCCACAGGCTTCACAAAATAGTGGAAACATGACATTTTTGCTACTTCCACCATTCCGCCAGCACCACAAAATAGCGGAACAGCGGTTTTCCGACAGTTTCCGCAATTTTGCCGCAATTTGCAGAATGTCAACTGAATTCGCGGAATGTCCACAGAAAATCCACGATGTGGCACGGGCAATTCCAATATGGCAGAATGGAATCACGGTGTGGTAACAGCTCCTGATGCATCAGCCCTAATCCAGTGCCCTGCTCAATATCCTCTACCACTGCATGAGGGAGTGGCAATAAGCATCAATTGCTTCCCTCTGCTACCTCAGAGGGTGAAAACAGACACTAACCACCCTTGATGGTTATTTATGCATGTTGCAGGGCTGTATTGATGCCCTATGCAGCCCTGAAACATGCATAAATGACCACCAAAGGTGGTTAAAGGGTGGTTAGCATTATGTCTGTTTTCACCCAGATATGGAGCGTATGCCCAGGTCTGGTACTGCCTCTTGCACATGGCCCTCCACTGCTGCCTGAGGCAGTCTCAGGATTCCCTCAAGCCTTGCAATGTCACATTGATTGAACCCAGACCCTGGAAAAAGGCCATCAGCACCTCAGGCTCCTCCTTCTCTGCCCAATCAGGCTGGGGAAGACCAGGAGAAGAGTGGGTTCTGTCCTCGATATGTTCATGCACTGGGGGTGGGGGTACCAAGGTGGGAAAGAGCAGTGGCCAAGGATCACCAACCCAGGACCCAACCATTACCCTATACTGTGTTCACAGGTGGCTGAGAGAGCAAAGGGAAGCCATAAGATCAGCAGCCCCAGCCGGGAGGGACAAGCAGAGCAAGTGATTCAGAAGACACTGGAGTTGGGCCCATGCAGGGTTCAGGGCTACACCAGCAGGGAAGGAATGCACAGGCAACAGCGGACATCAAAGCAGTGGTGGATGGGCGGGCAGGGGTGACACACCAGGGTGGGATGGCAGAAGTGGGGCAGGCAGAACTAGTGACTCTCCCTGTTACCTTGTTACAGGTGTGGAATTGCAATGGATACAGCCTGGGCCACCTCTCAGAAACTCTCCAAGCTCAGGAAGAGTTACACCCATCAAGGTAAAGAAGAGTGAAGTTCATCACAGAGGTCACAACAGGGAAGGGAAGCTATAGCTAGGGTACAGGATCAGGATAAAGTGAGGACAGGCCCAAGGAAGGGGCAGGAGAAGCTAGGACCAAGGGGACAAGAGGCAAAGATAGCTAGGGCCAAAGGAAGTAAGAGACAGGAAGCAGGGGGTGGGCATCAAGGAGCAGAGTCAGGGAGTGAGGTCACCTTCCTTACTCCCAGTCTTCTTCTCTTGGCTAAGGGCACAGAAGCCAGGGAGCAAGAGAGCTGGGCCACCAAGCATCTGGAGTTGGAGAGAGCCAGGGAGCAGAGAACCATGGAACAAAGAAGCCAGGACCAGAGCGAGGGAGCTAGATAAAAAGGGAAGAGAGTGAGTTGCTCCATCCAGCTTCCAGTAGCTACCAGCATGCCTTGTCTACTAGGGCTGGAAGCAACTAGAAAGCTGGGGGTGGGATGAGAGCAGAGACAGAAAGGCACAGAGGTGGGGTCAAAGCAGACAGGGTAAGTGTTAAAAGAGGAAAGGAGGCCAGCCTAAGACAGGCCCAAACAGTAGTGCAGGTGACTAGAGGTTGCTCCAGCACCCTGGAGGCCAAGGGTTTAAGTCCAGGGCCTTGCACCACCACCAGCAGAGCAGGTGCCCTGCCTCCACCACGCCCAGCCCTCTGGTAACTGAAGAGGAGGGGAAAGAGAAAGAGGATGGGGCAAAAGCCCTCCTGGTGGGAACTCATGCCAAAGAGGGCATGGCAATGATTATTAATTATTATTATTAGCAAGCATTTATATGGCACCAGCAATGTACCTGGCACTTTACAAAGTAATTGAATAGACAT
>QEPC01012398.1:278064-296007 GCA_003113815.1 Sphenodon punctatus
TAGTGATTTAGTTTTAGTGTTTGTAGGAGTAGGCCTGTGTACTTATTAGATAATCCATTTAGTTCATAGCATTTAGAATAGTTAATAGCAGTTAGATTTAGTGTGTGTGTATATATATATATATATAAAAAAAAAATATTAGATTAAGAAAACAAACATAAAAACAAAAAAAACAAAATAAAAAATAAAAAACCAATAAACCATATCAAAAACAAAAAAACCACCCATAACATTTCCCGAACAGCCGAACAGAATGGCCAAATGGCCAAACAGAACAGCCAAACCCAAACCTGGCGAACTAACCGAACTGCCGAACTGAACGCAGCCGAACCCGAACCGTGATCTGTTCACCCATCCCTATTCAACTTATCATAACTTCAGATTAAGCAGACCTTAAAACCAGGGTGGGGAACTTCAGGACCAGAGGCCAAATGCAGCCCATGACTACTTTTATTTGGCCTCAGATCTAATTCCTACCCCCAAGTGATGAAAGAAAGAGCTCAGGGTAAGGGCAAGGAGATAAAGGCATACTCTCAAAGACAGGGAACAAAAACATGATCGAGGCTTTCTTCTTCCTAAAGGCACTCCTTAAGTACCCCCACACACAACTTCTAGGCGGCCCTTAGAACTTGTACAGATTTTCAAAATAGCCCCTGGCAGGGAAACGTTTTCCTATCCCTGTCTTTAACAAATTGACCTGTCTTTGGACTGGTGTGCTCGACAAAGTTAAAGACAAGCAAACAATATTTTAAATGCTATAGTAATAATCAAGGCAATAGAAATTAGTGTGGTGATTTTCATTCTTAGCATTTAATTACAAGAGATTAAGCTTGAGAAAGTATACCTACCAACAGTCCCTAAGTATTTTGGAGGAACTCTGATTGCTTGCCCATGTTAAGAAAGGGGAGGGGATTAAAATGAGTTAAGTTCATGTTAGTCCAGTCAGGTGAAACCCCTGATTGTGGGCACAGGGGGTTTAGTGTTATTTTCCCCTTCCCCTTCCCCTGTTAAATTCAATAATGCAAACCATGAAGCTGTGATTTACTTTTTGTCTTGCATATGGGTTAATTGCCATTTAACAGGCTTTTTCACTTAGTAAGGCCGTAGTTTCAAGATACTAGGAAAATGGAGTAGGGAAAATCCATGTGTCCTTTGCAAAATACAGCACATTTCATGGACTTAAGGTGTTGGGGGAGAGAACAGTGCAACTCAAAAGGAAATTCTAGTTAGCCAAGTTTAAGTTAGGTAGATTCTCCCTAAATACTAAACTAGCAAAGGATGAGCTAAATGAGTTAACAAGTCTTTTCCTCTGGGGGTTTTATAGTTTATATGAAACACTGTGGCCTTTTCTTTACAATTTGGTGAATAAGCTTGCAAATTTAAAAAAATGCCTTCTGTAATACTCCTTCATAAAAAAGCCAGTCCTGTGGACTAGTAGAGGATTTTGTCCAGCATGATGCAGGATAAAGATAGAAAGCATGTATATTTACAGGTTTTGTCAGGGAGAAAGATGCAATGTGAAGCATACACAGAAAGCAAATCTTAAATTCTCAACAAGCAGGAAGAAAATACACAAAAAATATCCTGCGTTATATCATCACCATGACAAAGAACTATTATTCACATTTCAGACCCCAAACATCATAGTAAATCCTGCTGTCTCAGGGTGCAACCTTCAGTCATGGAAGTTGATGGGAGTTGAGCCACTCACTTCACTGATGTCAAGATAGCATCCTTATGTGGCTAACAGCTTGTTATATTGTCTGTTATTAATTATGGACCAGCTCTGTGTTCAGCATTGTTCAAACAATGAGGCTGTCAGGGGCCTAGGTGCAGGGCATCCAGGATGTAGGGGATCAAAATACAGTGGGACTGATCCCATGCCCCATGGATCCCATGCACACAGTTTCCACACAGCACAATGTGCCCACAATGGAGGTTGGTGCAGTTTGTGTGCGGCTGCACGTGTGCGCAGCTGTGCACGGGATCCAAGGGGAATGGAATCGGCCCCAGTGCCAGAACCAGCAAGGAGAAACCAAAAGGACAAAGCCAAGGTCAAAGGCTAAGAAGAAGAGAAGGTAGAAAGGGAACCAGACCACAGACAAAAGCAAAAGGATACAGTTAGACACAGGGAACTAGAGAGTCATAAGGGAGCAGATATAAGGGGAAGTTGATTGGGAGGCATCTGGGGACCAGGAAAATGACTAGGGGAAAAAAGGGAGGAAAACCAAGTCAGTCTCCAAGGGGAACAAACTCCCTCATAGGTTGTGATCTCCGGGACAGAATACAGCTCATCATCAAGGGTCTTAGGGAAAAGGGAAGCACATCCCAGATACAGGAACCAGTCTGTCCCCACCCCGTGTTGAATGTGAGCAAAGGTGACCACCAAACAGACAACCAGATGAATTGCAAATTAATGTACGCTGCAGTCTCGTTTGTTTTCATCCATCCTCTGGTAAGTAGTTCTACAAGTTAATTGTGTGTAAGTGGGAAACTACATATGCAGCCAAATATGAAGTATTGTGAAAAAAAAAAAAAAAGGAAGGAAGATCTTTTAGATGGGTATTTTCAAAGGCGCTGAAAGGATATTTATGTACAAGGATAAAGGGACTAGGGGCCAGGAGAACTAGAAGCAAGGAATCAAAGACTAGAACACAGAGACTAGAACATAAGGGAGGAAGAGAGCGGAGAGACATACACATGAGGAATAAGGCATGAAGGAAGTGGAAATTGGAATTGCTTTGCCCAACTTCCTGCTGGTACCAGCATACCTTATGCTAGCTGGTACCCAATCAGAAAGTTAGGAGGCCGGGCTACAGTACATGGAAAAAACCTGGAAAGGGCGGGAAGCAGTGGTGGCTGGTGGGTTTTGAGGCTGGTGGGGCAGTGGGTGGGTTGAACCTACCTCCAGTAGGCCTGGCCAGCAGTTAGGCCAGTGGCGTGGCTTAACCCAGCAGCAAGGAGTTCCCAGGGTTAACATTGGATGGACATTACATTAGTTAACGCTGGGAACTCCTTGCTCCTGCATGAAGCACTGCCACTGTGGGATAGAGAGCCCTCTTACTGGGGTCCCATCCACTCTCTTTCCCACCAAGTCCAAATCAATCATAGTGTATCCCCAACAGCCAAATGCCTGTCCAAACAAACAGGCCTTTTTTTAAAAAAAAAAAGTGTTTGGGCAGTTGAAGGCCTGAAATGCAACCAAAAAAGCCCCATCAAAACAGCAGCCTAGACATGCAGCAAGATGAGATTGGGGGTATCTTATCCACTCCGCCTGGGCCCGGGGCTGAATAAGCCAACTTTACACAATGCATTTCTGTTTCTCCACAAAACCCTAGTCAAGATGCTCAAAAGCAGGCAGTCACAAGCAGAGAGGCAAGGAACCACTTTCCAGCAGGGGGCAACAGTGAAACAGCAAAGGGACCATTTTAAAAAAGAGTAGCCACAATCAGTAGACCCACAAATTTACAAAATGGCCTCTCTACTCATGCTTGGGAGGGGAGAAGGAAAGCAGCAATGCATCATGCAAACACAGAGCAAGCAAAGCAAACCATCTTAAGGCAACAACATTATGTGCAGTCCTTAGCACACCATAAAAGCAGCAGCAAGGATTTCCACTTGTCCCCCCAAACATGCTACACAGCTCTGTTGCAGTGTAAGAGACACCTTCTGCAACTAGACAGGGGTCATTCATGCAAGGACAGCCATTAGTGAAAAAGCATGCCACAGCATCCTACCAAACTGCAAAGGGTGGGGCCTTTTTAAAATGCAAGGAACATTCCAGCAAAGATTGGAAACCCTTCCATCCAAGCCCCTAGGTCCCCCACCTGAAAAAAATGAAAGCAGACACAGTTTACGTGGAAGACAGCCAAGAAAGGGATCAATTTTAACCAAGAGTAGTCAATGCCAGTGGGGGGCCCAGAAGATGGCCATGGCCTTTGCACATGCTTGGAGGGCTTGGAAGGGGGGGGCAGCACTTCAGATGCAAATAGAGTTAACAGAGGAATCCTAACATGCACACCAGGAATGCTGCAATTGGTCCCTGGGAGGGGGAAAAAGCAACACAACCAGCAACAATACTCCATCCAACTCACAAGATGCATGGAGATGGCATTGAATTTCCCTACTTCCAAGGACTCTGGGCCAAAATCATAAGCAAGGACCAACTCTGTATCTCAGCTGACAACTTTTATTCCTATAAAATCAACTCTTACTAAGCTTAGCAGCTCCATAATGGAGCCCAATTAATGGAAAATTACTGAACATTTTAAGGGCAATTCTAAGGTTTTGCCTGTGAAAAATCACCAATATTCATCTTACTAACAAAACAAAAACAAAAAAAATCACACATTAGACCTGTCTGGACTAATTCTTTAGCCAAGCTAGACGTTAGGGCAGGGCATTAAACACACATTCACACTGAAGTACATAGCGTGCTGGCCTTCTGGATCCAGCCCTGTTCCCAATCATAATAACTTATTTACGGTCCTTGTGCTTGTGGAGAGAACCCCAGAAAAGGAATCTAAACATGGATCCACCAGAATCCCTGTCGTGTCTCAATTACTTTACAGTAGAAACCAAGACAGGCTGAACTGGAGGGAAAGGGCTCTCCAGAAATTGCAACTGCCACCTCCCTGTATTTGATCTGAGTTTTGAAGGAGCAGAGATGCCTAAGACCAGTACTGGCACAACCACAAGCAAACTAGGGACTAAGACTAAGGCAAAATTAGAAAATCATTTCCAGCAACCAGGCCAGACAAACAACCAGGAACCAACTTCAAGCTGAACTTCAGGTTGAACCAAAATTAGACCCCAGCCAGCTTTATTTTCTCCAATTCCTCAAAAGAACAGAAGTCCAGGCAGGCAGATAGTCTTCCAAGGCAAGCAAATTCCTTCCAAATCAATCCTTCTCAAAGTGTGAGTGTCCCATCCCACGATCCCCCTTCCCCCTCAAAACCCAATGGACTCACCCCCACTCATGCAGCACAGCAGTTGTTGTTGCAGTTGTTGAAAGGAAAACGGCGGTGCCACCAGCGAGGTGGGTGCCCCACTGGTGTGGCAGCGGGGCCAGCCACAGCAGGCTAACGAACAAACAGGCTAATATTATAAATTCCAGATGCCCTCTCAGTCAGTTCAGTGCTGCAGAAGTCCCTTGGTTTACTGTGTGTGGCCCTAGCTCAGCCTCTCCCCAACTCCCCCTGCAGTTGCAGTTCCATGTACAGTCACCCTGGCCTGGGCATCTACTTCTGACACCCAGGCATTAATAAAAACAGCTGCATTTTAGCCCCCATAGGGCTCTCTACAACTCTGCCCCCAGCATTCAACTGTTGCCATTACGTTTCCCCATGCCCGCAGTATAGACGGAGCACCTAGCCACCCATACCACAATGTAATCTAAATTGTCCCTTAAGGGTTTCCTTATCTGCTGCTCAATGCTTCCCATGCCCCCAGTCAGTGTCAGTGTCAGCTCAGCTTGCAGCGCCGCCTCCTGGCTCCAGCATCAGTCTCCCAATCCCTACTGCGCAGCCATGGGCTTCAGGCCTCCTCTTCCTTGCCCTGGCCCTGCCCAGGAGCACGTGCACATTGACAGAGTATTCTCGGCACTGCGGACATGCAGGAGACTGCATGGGGAGCGTGAGCATACACAGAGCATCCCCAGACCAGGAAGTGTGGCGCCATCTGCTTTGAAGCAGTGGCAGCGCCACTGCAGTAAGCAGACGAATGGGCCCTTCAAGCCCCCAGAGTGTGGGGGAGAGTCCAGGACTGTTGGAGGGCAATACCCCCACTGCCCATTAATGCACAGTGTGCCTGGCTGGAACAAATATAGAAGGACCCATTGTGAAGACAAACAGGGCTGCTACAAGGCCTAGGCACTGGTGCCAGAGGTTGAGACAATGCTCCAGAACCCTGGTGCTGGGGGTTTGAGACCCACTGAACCGTACAAAGGTGGTGTTGGCCCTGTTATCAACCAGTTTAGAGTCTATTATATACAAAGAGTTGATCATTCCAGCACATCCAACAGTGGAAGGCATGAAAAAGTTTCTCTTACCTTGCCTGCCTGCTTTCTTCTAGAGTTGCATTGGGAAGGATATTTTGGTTTGGTTTATATACACATGTTTTCCACATATTGCTGTTATTTGTGTATCATTTTGCAGGGACAAATAATGCACTGTGCATAGTCCTAATAGGCAAAATGCTTTTATTCTGCATTATAGTCTTATAACTGCATGGGGAGAACGTCATATGGTTTTTCAGTCTGCCTGGAATTAAGTGTAAAGCGTTCTCAATCTTTTAATACTCTGTGCTTGTGGAAGAGGCATAAGAAAATGGTCCATGGGGGTCCTATATTATTATTTGAGGGATTTTTTTTTTCCAGGCCTGGTCAGGTTTTATGACTTGTGCGTTTCCAAGGATGCACTGCTCAAGCGCTGATGTTTATAATGATTTCTCCTTACGCTATTTATCTCACTTTTCCAGTTGCAGTGCATTTATACTCACACAGGCAGAGGCATGACAGGAGAGGAAAGAAGACGTCAAACAGATTCTACCAAACTAGGGAATAAGGATTCTTTTTTTTTTCTTCCTAAATGACATTTTCAAGAAAATGCAGGGGTTTTGCCATGCACAAAAGTATTAGCATTGCAATAGAAATAGAATGGTTTGTGGCATTCAGGGAAGTCCTGCTGCACTGGTTCAATCTGTTTCTAAGGATAGGCTGTGAGGAGAATTGTGCAAATAAATATTTGTCATACCGTTTTCTGTACTGACCCTTGAGTTTCCCTATCTTCCTTCACCACACAGAAGCTAATTTTCCTTTTATTATAACTTCCATTAAAAAAATTAATTTGGCCAAAGTAAAAGCCACCCAAGTAAAATCAAATGCCATCACACACCCATACATTTCCAAGTTGAAACCAAATGCTCAGTTTAAAGGTGCCCCCATCAAATCCCAACTAATGTCCAAGTTAAATCAAATGCAATCCTGGTTGACTCTTTGTTTCTTTACTTGGTAGTGTTCCACAACAGGTACCTTAATTTATCCCTTGCTACTGACCTGAACTCTAACCTTTCAGCTCCAACTTTGCTTTGGCTGTGATCCTGTCTTAGGCCCCGGCATAAGCTTACGGACATATACACACACACTCAGATCCCTATTTCCACACTTGGTTGTATTGTTTCCATACCTGAAATGCAGCAGAAGCAGCTGCCTCCCTAGCTGCTTCCATTGCAACAGCTGGTCCCAGCTGAGTTCTGAATCTCCTGGTAGCTAAGGGGAAATGGCAGTGGCTCCCTACTGGGTGGGAGAATTAAATATACCAGAGAATGGGGAACCAAGGCAGTGGGGCACAGACTTGAAGCAGGATGCCAGAAAGCGAAGGGGAAATGGTCACAAAAGCCAGAAACTATGGTAAAATGACAAATGTCACAAAACTATAAGTTGTCAAAAATGTCAGAAACTGCCGCAAAATGTTGGAAGCGGTCTTTAAACTGTTGGAAAATGCCATCAGACAGATGACAAGAATGCCAAAATGTTGTCAGTAAGCAGTGAAATGGCAGAAGCTGCTGCTGCTTCAGCCCTAACTGCATGGGCTGCTTGGCCCTACTGCTGACCCTGAAAAGATCAGTTATTTCTCAGTAGTAGTTGCAAAATGTCTTCCTCTTATTTTATTTAGTCCTTTCCCCTCACTGACTTCCATGCCACCTGTAGTGCATTGATTTCATTTCCAACACCTCTCCATTGTAAGAATATTCCCTTCAGATTAATAAACACTAAAAACGTTTGTGAGCATATTTGTAGATTTATAATTCAAAGAAAAAACTGCATGGTTTTGGAGCAAGTGGGGGGGGGGGCTTCTCTTTTCCATAAGTATGCATGTAAAAGCTTTTTCCAGAAAAGTTTGGAAAGAGGCTTTTAGTTCTGGGAACCACACACACCCCCCCACAAAAAAAAAAAACACTCCCAAGTATTCATGCCTAACCCAACCTATTTTCATGCAGATGAGAATATTCACTCATGAACAATTTCACCAGGCCCCAAATTTGCACAGCACCAAAGCACATAGCTCTCTCTCTTCATAAAAAAAAACAAAAAACCCACAGCACAGGCTTAACGTCTCATCCATATATGTTTCTATTTGCTTTGCTGAATAGAGACATTTACAGAATTGGGGACCAAAGTGCTCACCTGACCAGCGTATAATCAATGTGATTATAAGATGCGACTATCTAAAGACCAATAAATGCAGAGCCATCTCAGTGAATAATAATTGAGCTTTATGGGTTTTCCTCTGAAGAAAAAAAAAAGAAGCAGCCTGGATGCTTTCAGGGCTGGTAGTTCAGGGTGGCCACCTCCGGCCCCGTTCCTGGGGAGGGCCACGCTCAGGGCCCCTGGCCACTACTCCCGGCCTCTGTCTGGCAGGGCGTGGGGCCCAGGCCAGCGGTGGCGGAATCGCAGGTAGCAGCGGATGGGGTAAGTGCTCCGAAAAATGGCTGGGCTTGGGGACGGGTGAAGGGGAGTGCCCCCTCTGCCTGTCCCCAAGCCGTGCCCCCAAACAGAGCTGGGGAGCATTTCCTAAGCTGGGGAGGGCCCCTAGACCCACCACCCATCGGCAGCTTCACCGCCAGCAGCACAAGGGCCCCACATTTCTCCCCTGCCCTGGGCCCTGCAATCCCTAAGGCTGGCCCTGGGTGCTTTTAGAACTTACATTCAGGGCTTAATTTGTGCCAGGGTTTTCCAAGACTCAGTCCCAGCACTTCTTCCAGAACCTGTCACTGTACAAGACCCCAGCCCTGCCCCCCATCGCCCTGAGCAAGGGCTGGCAAGGTAGGGGCAGGGGCAACAACAAGTGAAGTTGAGGTGCCAGGAGCTGGTTGTATGTGTCATCAGCCTTTTGATTAATCCCCCACCTCAAGCTTCCAGGACCAAGGGAGGTAGAGGGGCAGGGCATAGCTCAAGTGGTAAGAGCACATGCCTTGCATGAATAAGCTCCCAGGTTCAATCCCCGGCATCAGGACCCCCCGCAGTACACCTGGGGGAGGCCCCCGCCGGGGGCCTGGAGGGATCTCGGGTAGCACACCGGGATGGCCCCTGCCAGAAACCCTAGAAGAGCCGGATTTGAAACCCCTGCTGCTGTGTCAGGTTGTGACAATACTTGGCTAAGATGGACCATTGGTCTGACTCAGTTAGGCAGTTTAGTTTCATTTAAGGGATGGACTTCTGTGTCAGACATGAGAGCTGGCAACATTTAAAAAAAAAAAAAAAAAACCACACAAATTAAGCACAGTGTGAATCTATGTATTAAAATATCAGAATATAAGAACATGTGAAGTTCCATGCTGGGTCAGACTAGTCTCCAACAGTGACCACCTTCAATCATTTCAGAGAAGTACACAACAGGTAACAATAAAGTGATCATTTCCTGCTATTTATTTATATTTATATCCCACCTTTCCCCAAAGGCTGAGGATGGCTTACAAAAAATTAAAGATCCCACACAAACACATTTAAATACAATCTCACTCATCCAAAACCCAACCCACTCCCACCCTCCAACAACCTCCCACCTAATCCCTTTCCCTATCCCCCAACCCATCTTCCTCCTTAAAATCAACTCCTCCCCCGCAAAAAAGGTTCAGTCCTCGCTGCCAAAAGTCCAACAGAACAAAATGGTCTTACTTTGCATCCAGAAGGCCACCAGGCTTGAACACAGGCAGACCGTAATTCCATAGCATAGGTGTGACAGTCGAGAACACCCTCCTCATAGTCGAGACCCAGCGAAAAATTGGAGTCTCCAGGAAGGAGCCCCCAGCCGATCACAGAGGCCACGACAGAACACAGGAAGCCAAGCAATCCCTCAGATAGATGGGGCCTAGGACATTTAAGGCTTTAGAGATCATCACCAGCACCTTGAATTGGGCCCAGAAGACTATTGTCAGCCAGCGAAGTGAACAGAGCACTGGTGTTATGTGCTCATGGCGATGCGTCCCCGTAAGGAGGCGAGCCACCACATTCTGCACCAACTACAGCCACATAGAGCAATTTACAGTAGTCTAGCCTCAAGGTAATGAAAGTATGCATAACAGTGGCCAGATCCGAGTCCGAAAGAAATTGCAGCAGCCTCCTCACCAGATGGAGTTGGTGAAAAGAGCTCCTGGTCACCACTATGATCTGGCAATCCAGATGCAGCGAAGGATCTAGAAGCACTCCGAGGCTGCGAACCCTATCAACCAGATGGAGGCAGAGCCCATCAATAAGAGGAGTCCCAATCCCCTCCAGGGCACAAGATCGGCCAATCATTATCACCTCAGTCTTGTCAGGATTCAGCTTCATTTGACTCACCTTCATCCAGTCCTCCAACGCAGCCAGGCAATGAGTAAGCACTAAGACTGCCGGACCTGGATCAGATGAAAAGGCGAGGTAGAGCTGGGTGTCATCAGCATACTGATGACACCACACCCCAAGTCTCCGAATGACTTTGCCCAGCGGCTGCATATACACATTGAACAAAAGGGGGGGGGGACCAGAATGGTACCCTACCCAACCCCACAAGGGAAATCCCGAGAAGATGAGCCATTGCCCAACACCACCCATTGAGACCTCCCGGCCAAGAAAGAGCAGAACCACTCAAGAGCAGTCCCACCCGCTCCATCCAGGTTCCACAGGCAAGTCAACACCACCTCATGATCAACGGTATCAAAAGCCACTGAAAGATCTAAAAATCAACAGGGCAGAATTTCCCTGGTCTAGATCCAGGTGAAGGTCATTGACCAAGGCCATAAGCATAGTCCAGCTCCCAACATTCAGCTGTTACATCCCCCAACCAAGTTGACCAACAGCCATTTATGGACATCTCCTCCAAGAACGTATCCAATCTTTGTTTAAACCCAGCCATGCGTGTGGACTTCGTCACAACATCAGGTGAAAACATACAAGACAGCAGTCACCTGGATCCCCTGACCAAGCTGTGAAGCAGCAGCACAGCCACCACTTGTTGGACTGGCGTAGAGAGTAAAACACACATGCAGCTGCCATTCCATTCCACCATGCCCCCAGGTTGGGCTGAGGAGCCAAACACACTAGCAGGACCTGGGTGCAGGAGCAGTGGCCACCAGAAGCAGGATCAGGCCTGTAAAAAGTGGACAGCAGCAGATCACTCCTAGACTCCAGTCCAAAGGGATCCCATTCGGGGGCCGTACATGATCCAATCCCTAGACCAAAGTGCTGTCATGCCTGCCTGGCTCCCCTCAGCTAGTGCCCAGGGAAACTAGTGGCTCTGCCTGGGCAGAGCTGCACCAGAAGACCAGACCCATACACTGGTCCCAAATGGGCAGAAGCGAGCCCGTACCACACACTGCATGTCCAGGTTCACCACCACCACCGTGCAGGATGGAAAGGAAGGATTGTATGGGGATGGGCTCAGCTCTTGGATACACCACCCCCAGGGTAAGGATGACCTCCCTCAGCCCCTCCCTCCCTGCTGGCAGCAGGGTTGACTCACTCCCAGCCCACACCATTAGTTGACAGGTGACTGTTGGCCACTGCTCCTGGACCAGATCCTGGCTGACATTGTGGTCTTGTGCATGGTGTTGGTGGACCTCACCATGCACTGGGGCTTTGCGGAACGTAACAGACAGGAGGGCACACATTAGCCCAGCTGAGCCAGCCTTAACCTGTACTACATCAACTACCTTCTCTGGACAACACGTCAAGCAGCAGCCAACTGCCCACCCCATAGAGGATATGAGCAAACATCTAATGACCTCCTAACAGACTAACAGGTGAATTGCAGGCTAATGTAGGCTACAGTCTCGATTATTTTCACCCATCCCCTGGTAAGACATTAGTTGTATGTTGAGTGAAAATGTATACAAGAGAAAAGAGGAAGATTTTTAGATTAGTATTTTCAAAGCATCTGAAAGGAGCTTGATGTACAGTTTCCTTTGGATTTTCAAAGGAATTTAAGTGAATTTTTTATTTATTTCAACATGTTTGTATGCCATTCCCTCTTGCACAAGCATTTCAGGGCAGCTAACATTTTAAAAACAAAGTAATGCAGTAAAATATTGTGCAACAATTAAAATAATTAACAGTTAAAATAACCCAGTAATAAAAACTCCATCCTAACCCAAGCCACCCTCACCTGTCTCCCTTAGCAAAGGCCCGGCAGAACAGCCAGGTCTTACACTGTCTACAGAAACAGGGGAGGTCTACAACCAGGCGGACCTGCAACAGGAGGAAGTTCCACAGCCATGGAGTGGCCACCGAGAACGCACTGCTCATGGTCGACATCCGGAAAACCCAGGGGACCTCAAAGAGGGTGCACCCAACTAACTGCAGGGGCCGATCCAGAATCTGGAGGGTGAGACAGTCCTGAAGATAAATGGGGCCCAGGCCGTTTAGGGCCTTAAAAAGGTCAAGACCAACACCTTGAATTGGGCCTGAAAGACTATCGGCAGCCATTGCAGAGAACTGAGCACTGGAGTAATATGCTCGTGGGAGACAGGCCGCTGCATTCTGAACCAGCTGCAGTCTCCGGACTGTCACCAGGAGTAGCCCCACGTAGAGCGTGTTACAGTAGTCCAATCTCAAGGTAATAAAGGCATGGATGATTATGGCAAGGTCTGAGTTGAAGACTCAGGCGGAGCTGTGGACCTCAGAGCACCCCCAGCCTATGGACCTGAGAGACGGGGGGGGGGGACCCCCCAGCCTTTCCCACAACCATCATTTCTGACTTGTCAGGATTCAACCTCAAGCAGCTCGCCCTCATCCAGTCCCCCACCAGGTAAGCACTGAGACTGCAGGGCCTGGGTTTGATAAAAAATATAGAGGTATAGTTGGGTGTCATCAGCATATTGAGCACCTTACACCAAACCCTCTGACAACCTCCCCCAATGGCTGCATATACACGTTCAACAAAGGGGATAAAATGGAACCTTGCGGGACTCCACACATGAGATCCCGGGGAGCGGATGAGCAATCACCCAGCACCACATGCCAAGTTCTCCCGGCCAGGAAGGAGCGGCACCATTTGAGAACAGTCCCACCCATCTCAGCCCGGTCCTGCAACAGAGTCACCAATAACTTATGATAAACATCAAATGCAGCTGAGAGATCTAACAGGATCAACAGGGTCGAATGACCCTAATCCAACTCTCAGGAAAGGTCATCAACCAAGACCACAAGCACAGTCTCAGTGCCAAAACCCAGATGAAACCCAGACTGCGAGGGATCCAAGAAACCAACACAATCCAGATGCTCCTGAAGCGGACAACCCACCACCCTATAAAGGGAAGGTTAGAGACCGGCCGATAGCTGGCCAGGGCACCAGCATCCAGCAATGTTTTTTTAAGGAGGGGATGCACCATCACCTCCTTTAGACAATCCAGCACCCTACCCTCCCGAAGGGAAGCATTGACTATTCCGACCAACAACAGCCCTAACGTATCCCAACTGGCCTTACCCAGCCAGGACAGGCATGGATCGTATTCACAATAAGTGACTCAAACAGCCCCAAGAACATTCCCCACATCAGAGGGCGACACACTCATCCCATAAAAAAAGACAAGATGGGACTTCAACTGCCTCTGGTTCACCCACTGGTGAAAGTGCAGCATTGAAACCGTGGTGGTTTTGAGATATTTTATCTGAAAAAAAAATTTTAAAAAAAATCTACAAATAAGTCACAGTGAACATTAGATAACTCTGGATCTAGGCGGAGGGAGGCCGGACTGACCCATCCCTGCACCACCCAGAAAAGCTCACCTGGACGAGACATGGCAGATGCAGTGAGGGTAGCAAAGAAAGCCTTCTTTGCTGCCCGCACCACCATGGCATAGGTACATAACCAGACTATGTCGCAATCGATCAACTTCAGTACAAGATCAATGCCACCATAGCTCTAACCACCACCCTTCTCGCTTCATCCTCTGCGGCTCCTCTGTATACCACAGGGACCTGCATTTTCAGGGATTCAGAAGCAGACACCTAGGAGCTGTGCGGTCAATGACCTCCATCAACATAGAATTCCAAAAGGTCATGAGGTCATCGAGTGAACGGTCATCAAAATCAGAGGGAATATATTTATATTTATTTATTTAAATCCCACACTGTACAGCCCTGCAGCATCTCAAACATTTTAAAACAATAGATTAAAAACAGTACAAAGAGGGGTTACTAAAACATTATAAAACCACAATAAAAGAGGTAAACACCGCTGGTGAACACTCAACCCTACTCCCCCAAAGGCCCAAACGAACAGCTAGGGGCATTTTTAAATGAGACAAGAAACGCCGCTGATCCTTTGATCAGCCGCATTTCTTTGCGCTTGTTTAAATTGAAAACTTACATTTAAGCCAGCTCTTCCCTGCGTCAGAGCGGGCAGGCGATCCTGCCTCCTCCGACGCGGATCGCCGCTGTATCAGCTTCACGGCACACTTCCAGGGTATTTTGCTGAGTGCGCATGCGCACTGAGTCTCTACACCGGGTCTGATGCTCTTCTGAGCATCAGACCTGGAGTAGAGAGAAAGGCGGGTGCCCAATCCCGCCTCTGAACGATCCCGCTTCTCAGCGGGATCGTCTAAAAGCGCCCTAGGTCTTACAGGGCTGGAGAAAGGCCAACAGGCTGGGAGCCAGGCGAGCCTCCTCTGGGAGAAAGTTCCAAAGCCTTAGAGCGACCATCAAGAATGCCCACTCCATCATGGTCCCCCCGGTTCACCCGGGAGGCCTCTAAGAAGGCACCCCCAGTAGATCGCAAAGTCCGCTACAGGGCCCAGGGAGAGAGACTGTCTCTCAGGTATGCTCAGGTCACCCAGAGCATTGCGTAACCTCTCTGGTTCCATGTGTCTCCAGGGGTGAACCAACCGAACTGGCTCTGCACCCTCCCGGGGATCGACATGTGCCAGGATACGGTCTGGAGGATATAATGATCTGTCCATGACAAGGGGACTGCTAACACCTCCGCCACTAACAGATCCCCTGCTTCAAGGCCCATGCAAAAATCATGTCCAGGGTATGTCCTCCAACATGAGTGGGGCCAAAAACTAACAGACAGGCCCATGGTTGCTATGGTGGCCATGAACTCACGCTCTGCCCCTCCAAGACTGGCGTCACCATGGATGTGGACATCTTTCAGGACAATCATCCTGGGGAAATCGCAAGACCACCTCTGACACCAGTTCAGTCAGAGTCAGCAGGGAAGCTGCTGTACAGGCGGGTGAATGGTATATCAGCAGCAACCCCACTCTGTCTTGGGCCAAATCCATCACCAGGTGGAGGCCCTCAATTCCCATGATAGATTGCATGGGAAATCTCCTCACAGACCAAGTCTCCTTAAAAATTAGGCACTCTAAGTCCACTGCCCAGCACCCACCCCTTCACCTGCCACAGGTTCCTAGCACCCATAGAAGGGAGGATGGTTCTGCTGTAAAAGCACTGGCCTAGGACTCAAGTGATTGGAGATTCATCCCCAGGCTGTGTAACAGAGTAAATCAGTGGACATCTCCATGCCTCTGCTTCTCCCTCTGTCCCATAATGATGGAAGAGAACAATACTGTCCTGCTTCACAGGACTGTAATGCAGGCATTTTAATTAGAAGGTTGAATGTATACTAAAGAGAACCAGTTTGAGACAATCGTTACACAGGACAAAATAGAAATGGAGAAAGATTTCCTTTTTCACCGATCATTTGATACAGAGAATCACAAGAAAGACACTTCTTCAAGCTCTAAACCTTAAAAGGCTTTCCACCAAAAAGCAAAAAAGGAAAGGTCTATTGCTGAGAGAAAAGGAAAGGGCTGACGAAAGCCTCACAGTGAGTGACAACTTGCAGCCTTAGTAGAAATGGATAATAAAGCCCCATTACTAGGAGATGAAATCAGTCATCGATACCAGACAGTACTTCTGTCTAATCTAATCTATCTAGTCATGCCAATGAATTTACTGAAATATCAAACTAATCAATCAATAGACTTGGCTATCAGATATCTAAATTTCAAGTTGGACCCTCAGTTTCCCATAACCCGGCCCTTCACCCCAGGTAGTGCAACCTCACAAGTACCTCCCAGGTGCCTCCTCTCCCGCTATCTAAGGGGAATTAGCCCCATCTTATATTTAGCCCCACATCCTAGGCCTTTCCTTCCAGTGCTAAGGACAGCTCCCTGCTCAAGCCAGCCTTGCAAGAGCTCGTACCACTCCCACAGCCTGTAGCAGACTTCCTGGTGTTCCAGGTATAGTGAGCATTATAGCCCCAGAAGGGGGCCAAGAAGGACAAGGTGGCCACCCCTAAATAGCCAGTACCTTCTCTGTCACACTCCCCTGCCATTACAGAGATGCCAAGTTTAGTTTCATCAAAAGATGTTAAACTCTGGGACAAGTCCTTGTTCCAAGCTCTATTTGTCTGGTTTGGGAACAGAGTAAAGATGGGGTGGCTACATGAGTATGGGATACAACTCAGCGGTCTGTCTAAAGCTCTGCTCCCAGTCACAAGTTGCCCTGGCAACCTCCAAAGAACTGCGAATAGCAGCTAAGAGTGGCTGTCAATCTGCCCACACCTCTATGGTACAGGGGAGGGGATGTGCACAGGTGACGGCATCCATTTAAACCCACTACCAGAGCGGGCTTAGAGGGGGGAGCAGAGGAGATCCAGGGGTGACCACCCCCAGGTCCGTCTAGAACACCCAACTGTACCCTTTGGGGAGGTGAATACCAGTATTACTATGCAGTTCTGGATCCACTCCCCACCTACATTGAGCTGGCCCCAATGAAGAAATGCGAATTCTTCCCTCGTCCACTTCTAGTTGTTCACCTGGGCCTAGCCAATCAGTGATCACAGTTTGGCCCTGAGCTTCTCTTCACTCCTCACTTAGTGAAAGCTCATCTTGTTCAAATGAAAAGGATCCTGAAGTCATCACACAGTTCTTATTCCATTTTAAGTCAACAAGGAGATAGGCCATTTTAAAATCACAAGAGCGGCCTTGTTACCACAATAAGTAGAAAGGGTGTTTAGAAATGGCCTATCTGGGTTGAGAGTAGCAGTGTAATTCCACTTTGCTACTGCTGATGTTTTTATTTCAGGTGATGTATTCTGAGAAGAACATGGGAAGTATGTTGAAGAGAAACACTCTGGGGAACATAAGCAATCCCATTGGATACCCAGTGTAAAATCTGTCTAATAAATTAATGATCTCTGGATTCCTCCAGCTAGTCACCACTTTTTCTTGTGTCACTTACAGAACTACTCCCACACACACAATATAGTGAACAGTAGAGTTCTACTAGGACAGCTAATGTTTTTCTTGATGCAATTCATTCAACTCACGTACCTTATTTTGTCGTGCATTTTTTTATTCAACTTAAAAGACTGTCAGTGACACCTAGTGCTCCTTTCAATGGAGTATCTAAGAACACTTACAGTCTTTTCCTATGGTCTTTAATACTCTATTATAGCAGGAGCAGACAAACACCTCGGATCCAAATCCCAACTGTTCCAATCCAGTGGTAAGTAGATAACGTTATAGCATTAATAATATTCTAACTGCAACCAATTTGTTATTTATATAGCATTTTGAGTGTTCAAACTGCTTTGCAATCCTTATTTAGTTCACTCCTGCAGCAACCGTGAGAGGTAGGTCATTACTATTACCATTTTACAGATGGAGAATTGAGGCTAAGCAAGAGTGACTTGTCCAAGGCCGCCCAGTGAATTCGTGGTTAAAATGGGGAGATATTTTTTATTTATTTATTTATTTATAAAACTTCTACCCCGCCCCTCCTGCACGCAGCTCAGGACGGCTTCCAACAATCTTTAAAACAATGTAAAAACAATTTAAAACAACCATAAACATTATACATAATTAATATACAGGGCAAAACAAAACACTAAAAATCCAAAAGTAGGTGGGGGAATTAAAACCCACCCTACTCACCCTCCCTCCCAAAGGCCTGGG
>QEPC01012398.1:297906-340124 GCA_003113815.1 Sphenodon punctatus
CCCACAGGGCCCCGCCCTGGAAATTATTACCTGGGGAAGGAGGAGGGAGAAGCAGAGTGACAACAGGCTCCTCCAATCCAACAGCCCCAGCCCCCAAACACAGCAGTGCAGCTTGTCCCACAGGGCCCCGCCCTGACAATTATTACCTGGGGAAGGAGGAGGGAGAAGCAGAGTGACAACAGGCTCCTCCAATCCAATCCATGGTTTGAGACCAAGTCCAATTCCAACACCTTATTAACTAGGCAACACCGGCTCTGACAATTTAGCACTGCGGATGCAATAATGCTGGGGTGCCAGTATTTCCTGACATTATCCCCGTATGAAGCAGAGTCTGGGGAGAGACAGTACATTCAAAAGCCTCCCACTCCGATGTATTTCAAATGTTTTCGTCAGTCGTGACAGGAGCAGTGTCGACTCAAGGAATTGATCTTGGTGTATGTGAGCTTCTGAGTTTCATCCAGCCTTGGGAAGCAATTTAGTTAATATTTCAAGTGAGAGAAAAATAGTGCCAATTAACCTTGGCATTAGAGTCTGTATTTTTGTAGATCATCTCCACAAATCCCACCTTAGATACCATAGCTTAAAAGCATCCAAGATTCTCTTCCACTCTCCAGTTAACTAGTGCTGCTGTTTTCCATAAAAGTCTTCGCAAAATAGAGGGGGGGTGGGGGGGTGGCATCAACTGCAGTTATTGGACTGCATTTAACTTTTGCTGGAAGAGGGTGGTAAAAGAGCTAATTATGGTGCTGGGGCCAGTTCTATTTTAGCCCAAATTTGAAGAGAAAATAACTAGATAAGTATCTTTGACCACATACATGGACAATCATGTAATTGTAAACTATGGGTGTTAACAAATGAGGCATTCACCCACGTTAGCCACCATTAGCCCACACCATTTATTAGGTGTTTGACCCCACTGAACACAGGGCCACCACCCACCAGACCTGCAGCCCCCATTCACGGTGTGCTCTCAGAGAATGTGGAGCCCATCATGTGGGCAAATTCTGGTTAATGCAGGCTTATGTTTGGTGGCCATTCGGTGGCCAGGAGATATAGGGACCCCCCACCCACCCCCAGAAGCCCCTCAGACATTTTGCAGCAGCTGGTGGCAACTTGGACGTGCAGCCTGGAATGAAGTCCTTGAAAGAGCAGTTCTCTCATTATTATTGTAATTTTAATTTACCTGGTTTAGGAACTGAACCCTAGTCCATTAGATTAATGGGAAGAGTGGGGTGGTTGGGGGATGGCCTTTGGGATTGGGATCTCAACCCCAGTGGGGGAGAGGTTCTGAGGTGGGGCACCTTGGTGTGAGGGGGGGCAAACCTTGGAGGGGACCACTTGGTGGCAGCAGGCGGTGGGAATTGGGGGGCCATGTTATTGGGGGTGGGGAAGGAGTTCCCCTGGGGCCTGGGCAGGGCAGCCAGCGGTTGGGGTCAGACTAGAGTGGAGGGGGGTGAAGCAGCTGTGGGAATCATTCTTGAGCAGGAGAGGTATGGTCGTGGGGTGCAAAGGGTATGGGTGACTCACGGACCAAGGTGCTTGGTGCCTATTCCCAGAGCCTGCCCCCCCCTCAGATGGGAGGATGGATCAAGGTCTGAGGTCCCTCTGTTCAGAGCTGCTGCTGTTGAACGCGAGGTCGGTGGCTAATAAAGCACCAGTGATCTGGGACTTAATCCTGGATCAGGCCGCAGACCTTGCGTGCTTCACGGAGACCTGGCGGGACGGGGAGGTGGGCCTGATTTTGGTGGACCTCATTCCGGCAGGGTACTCCGTGCAGCACCAGCCTCAACTTGAGGGCTGGGGGGCAGTGTAGCTATGGTTTTTAAAGGAGTCCTGGACTGCTAGGAGGTATCCAGTGCAGTCTATTCCACAAATTGAGGCTCTCCACGTGGTGTTTGATTTGGCGGGGGACAAAATTGGGGTGTTGCTGGTATACCGGGCTCCTTCCTGCCCAGAGGCATCCCTCTCCACTCTAGTGGAACTGGTGTCGGAGGTGGTGTTGCGCTCCCTGAGGGCCTTGGTCCTGGGGGATCTCAACATCCATGCCGGCACAGGCCTTGCAGGGGCGGGGCATCAGTTCATGCCACCATGGCAACCATGGGCATGTCCCAGATGGTCAACGGCCCGATGCACGAGGGGGGGGCATATGCTCAACGTGGTATTCTGCTCTGACCTTGAGGCGGGTGATCAGGTAGTGGGGGAGGTTGGTTCTATGCCCTTGTCATGGTCAGATCATTACCTCCTGCAGGCCAGACTCCTAACGCACAAAAGCCCCCAGAAAGGAGTGGGATCTATTAGAATGTTCCGCCCCCGGAAGCTGATAGAACCACAATGGTTCCAAGACGCACTGGGGGTGGTGTCCTTGGACCTTGATGGCCGCTCTGATGATCATCGCGTCCAAGCATGGAACATCTTGCTGGAGGGGGCCATCGACCGGGTGGCTCTGAGGCGTCCGCTGCCACCGCTTCATCATTGTAGGGCTCCTTGGTTTACTGAGGAGCTGTGGTGTATGAAGTGGGATGGACGGCGGTTAGAGCAATGCTGGCATCAGTCTCACGCTCAATCCAATCAGCTACAGCATCGGGCCCATTTGCGGTCATATGCTGTGACCATGAGGATGGCAAAGAAGGAATTATTTGCTGCCCTCATAGCTGCTGCAAAGTCATGCCCGGAGGAGATCTTCCGGGTGGTGAGGCGGCTGGTCAGTCTGGCCTCCCTCCACCTGGAGGGCGGGGGGAAGATATCCCAGGCCTGCTGTGAGGAGTTTGTCACCTACTTTGCAGAGAAAAAAAATCACTCAGATTCAGTGCGATTTTGGAGCCAGGATTGATGCAGAGGAAAGAGAGCTTGGGATTATGGATGTCCCATCTGGTCCATCTTTGTGGGATCAGTTTCAGGAAGTGACACCAGCTGATACCGTGGGCGTCCTGGGGTCTGTTAGGGCCACCTTTTGTTAATTAGATCCATGCCCGTTCTGGTTGGTGAAAGCCTCCAGGGAGACCTTGGAGCGGTGCTGGCGGGGATGATCAATGCCTCTCTGCAGGAGGGCAGGGTGCCGGACTGCCTCAAGAAGGCGGTGGTGCGGCCCCTGTTAAAGAAACCATCTTTGGACATTGACGCATTGGCCAGTTACCCGCCTGTCTCTAACCTTCCCTTTTTAGGGAAGGTTATTGAACAGGTTGTGGCCCAGCAGCTCCGGGGTCACCTGGATGGCATCAGTTTTCTAGACCCTTTTCAATCGGGGTTTCGCCTAGGGTATGGCACCTAGACTGCGTTGACGACCTAGGTGGATGACCTCCACCGAGAGATGGACTCAGGGCATTCAACACTACTCGTCCGGTTAGATCTCTCAGCTGCTTTGAATACAGCGGACCATGGGTTATTGCGGAGATGATTGTGGTCCCTGGGGTGTGTGGACGGGATGGGATGGTCCTTGGATGGTTCCGCTCATTCCTCTCAGGAAGGAGTCAGTGGGTGGTGTTGGGGGCTGAAACATCTAGCCCTCATGACTTTTTTGCAGTGTACCGCAAGGTTCTATTTTGTCTCCATTATAACATCTATATGGAACCCCTGGGGGGAGGTTGTGAAACGGTTTGGTGTGCGTTGCCACCAATTTGCTGATGACACCCGGTTATACCTCTCTTTTTCAACATACCCAGGGCCTGCAGTCTCAGCACTTTCCCAGTGCCTGGAGGCAGTGGCTGACTGGATGCAGCGGAGCAGACTGCGGCTGAATCCTGATAAAATGGAAGTGATGTTGGTGGGTTGGGCGGTGGGGGTGATGTCTCCCCTCATTGAGGGGTCTGCCCCCCAGCTCCCCAGGTCTGGAGCTTGGGAGTCCTGTTGGACCCCAGCCTTTGACTGGATTGCCAGGTAGAGGCAGTGGCAAAGGGAGCCTTTCGCCAGCTACATCTTGTGCGGAGGCTCCAGCCATACGTTTCAGACTCCGACCTGGCCACCCTCATCCATGCGTTCATCACCTCAAAGCTGGATTACTTCAGCATGCTCTACGTGGGGCTGCCCCTGGTCACGGTTCAGAAGCTGCAACCGGTGCAGAATGCAGCGGCCCATCTTCTGACAGGGACAGGCCGTAGGGAGCACATTACACCAGTGCTCCGAGCCCTGCACTGGTTGCCTATAGCATTCCGAGCCCGATTCAAGGTGCTGGTTTTAACCTTTAAAGCCCTATATGGCTTGGGCCCTCCTATCTGAGAGACCGCCTCACTCCTCGGATCCTGGGGCGATCTTTGCGGTCCTCCAAGGGTGCCTTCTTGGAGGCCCCACGGGTTAGCCGGGGGGCCACAATGGAGAGGGCATTCTTGGTGGTCCCACCGCAGCTGTGGAACTCCCTCCCGGAGGAAGTTCAACTGGCCCCGAGTCTGCTGGCCTTCCACCGGGCCTGTAAGACCTGACTGTTTGTCCAGGTCTTTGGGGAAGGGAGTGGGTAGGGGTGGGGGAGGTTAGGGTATGGGTTATTTTAATCTGGGGGTTTCAGGTTGTTTTAATTGTATTTTTAGTTAGCCGCCCCGAGATGCTTGTAGCAGTATAATATAAATATAATTTATATTATATAAATAATTTATATTATAAATTTTAATAAATAATGCGCACCCACGTCTGCATCCTGTCAATTAGCTTGTGGACAGCACCTGCACGCATGTAGGTGTGCCAGCACCAGAGTGTCATGGCCAGTAATCCTAGAGCATTGGCGGAGTGACCACTTCCTGCCTCTCTTTACTCTTGCTCTCACTGGTGCTGCCAGTTAGGGCTGCCTACACGCGCATGAAAGACACACCAGGGGCTACCTATTTATTAAGCTGGACACGCAAACCATGTGAGTGGAGAATGAGTGGGAGCTGCACAGACCGAGCCCAGGCTGTAGTAGGCTAATGTCTCATTTGTTTTTACCCTGTGTGCGCCAATTAGGCACACCCATCACCCACATGTTTTATATGCCGATCTAGATTTCTGCCTTCTTGAAATAAGAGTCTAGAAAGCAGACGTTTACAAATGATGGAAGGGAAGATGCAGATAAAAAACAATATGCAAATAACTTTTAGAAAACATGAAGGTACTTCACATCACTCATACATTGAGAGAGGCAGACAAAGTAAAAACAGATGCCATGCAGTCCTGCCTGGGCTGGGGAACAACTTGCACATCTGTTCTCCAGCTGCCAGATGTTAGCCTGGGACTGCCCTGGGTTGGGAAGGCGGCTGGCCCGGAACGCATCCCCCGGAAGATCCCAGGTGCACATGCTAGCCAAGGGCTACCCAGGCAGGTCAACGCGGGCCACAGCAGTCCAATGCATTTGTTCAGCCCCACCATGCTCGCTGCAGGGCAGGGGCCACCATGGCCAGCCACCATGGCTGCTCATTATGATGGGCGTAGGGTGGGCAGGGATGGGGCCAGCTTCCTGCACATCTATTGCATATCCCTGCCCTACTGGGGGAGTGGGGGGTATGGGGAGTGGGGTGGTTCTCCAGCACATCTGTTGCATGCCACTCACTGTCCCAGAGAATGGCAGCTGCTGCTTCCTGCCCCACCCCAGAACAGGGAGGTGCCTCAACACCATCATGTCTGTACTTGTAGCAATAGTTTGCAGCCCTATGGAGCTCTTGGATTATATCATCCCACTCATGTATAGGGCTTTTAGACAGATGTGGCAACTGGCCACCCCTGGAACTGCTCCAGGGCTGAACCTCCACGTCCACCCGCTTCCAGCCCCACCTGGTCTGCAACAGATGGACCAGCAGTTTGCCATGGCTGTGGTCCATCCGCACAGTGCCCCCCCCCACACACACACACACACCATAGAGTTGCAGGCACTCAGCGGACACTTTGAGCTGGTGCCTGCAACTCCATGGTACTAAATGGGGCAAGGGATGGCCGGGAACTGCACTGTGGGTCTGCATAACCGATGGACAGCAGCTCCCTGTTCAGCTGTTGGCCCAGGTTTGGCTGGCCCATGCCATGCAGCATGCTCCTATATGTTTCAGAGTGCTGCTGGCAGGGCTGTGCCTGCTCTGAACATCTGGCGGGCTACTTTACATGGACCAGACAACCCGGGGTGAAGAGGGCTGGTGCATGCAAAAGTGGAGTCGCGAGCCATTGGTTTTCATCCATTGTAGTGAATATCCATTCCCCGCCTGCCCCCTCCCCCCCCCACCCCCTTTCACCACAGTTTCCTAACTGGATAGACTAAGCTAGTGCTTATTTTGGTAGCAGTTCCTATTGGGTAATCACAGCACATCAGCTCAGGTTTGCTTCAGACACAGTCACTCTCTTTGGTAGTTTCCCCGGCTGCTCTGGAGGAATTTTGTTTGAATGTTCACCCCAGGGATACTCCTAGCAATGACAATGCTTCTTCCNGTATGGGTGGGGGAGTTGGTCCAAAGGTGGAGGTTGAAGGAGGAGGCTAGGGAGAGGAAGCGAGAGACTGAGGGATGAGATGGGTCATCAACATGAATGTTGAAGTAATTTATTTATAAATATTTGTTAGCCACCCCCTCATGCCTACGGCATCTCGGGGCAGCTTACAGCATAAAAACACACCATTCATTAAAACAATATTTTAAAAATACAATCTCCCCCTACCCTACCCTACCCTACCCTCCGAAGGTTTTCTGTGATACTGGTATAAATTTATGAGCCTTAGGGGAAGGGCAGGATAGAAATTCAAATAAATACATAAATGAGTAAACTAATTAAAAATGAAATACTGGGCACCTTCTTAGACTGAGATCACCATTTAGTAAAATCACTCTTATCCTGCACAGCATTTAAGGGCGCACAGTTCTTTACAATTGCTACTTTACTGATCCTTACAAGATCCCAATGAGATAGGTAGGAGGGGAATGTTATTTTCATGGAGCCAAGGCTGAGAAGCTGTGGCTTATCCAAAGTCAAGGACATCCTGAGAGGCATATAACCCAGTGAATTCCATCGCCACTTGCCCACTGTGTGTGAAGAGAGGGAGAGAAGCAATTTTCTGGCATGTGCTAAAGGAACAACCTTCCCTTGTTCTTGGTGTGCTCTCAGATTGCACCCAGCCTCTTTGAGGGAAGGGATAGGGTGCTGTAACAGTGTGGCAGTGTCCAGGTGTGAGTGTTGTCAGGATCAATCCCCCAAAGTTACACAAATATAGGGAATTAGCTGATTCTGCCTTTATTCAGGCTCTCCAGGGCTCCCTGGCCAAGCAGCCAGGCTCAAGTCCAACATAGTAGCAGTAACCACAATTCTTCCTTCATATTACCATCTTTATATACTGGTAACAAAACCAAAGTCCGTCCATGCCAGGAAGAGTCCCCCGGCTAACACTCCAAGGTTTCCCCCAGTAAACAGAGTTTTCAGGACCTTGGACAGCCACCCTCACGGGAGATCTTTTCAGTTTGGCAATTAGGAACAGACTGAACTGCTGAGCTCAGGCTGCTTCCTTTTAGAATCCCGAGTGGGCATGGCTAATAATCTATTCCTCAGAGTAGAGGCCCAGTGTTCAGTTCCCACTTTATTTGTTCTTCGGGCTGCTAGACCTTTCAGGCTGCACTCTGCCACAGGTGCCTTCAAATGAGTTGTGGCAGCTGGATCCCTGCACAGCCTTGCAGTGGGCAATCAGCACCACCCCATGGTGGGGCAAGTGAGGGGAGCTGGGCATACAGTTATGGGGAAGTCAGGAAGGCCGTCCCCTTTCAGAGTCACCACCTTGGCGGGTCACTGGGCCAGCCAAATGAGTGCACACCGGGCCTTCCCCCGCCTCCCTCCTCCAGCCAGACCAAAATCCCATCCCTGGCCATGACATGGCCGTGCGCATCACTCACAGCCCCACCTCAGAGCTCACCACTTGGCAGGCAAAGGGGGGTTGGCCACACAGTTTGCCCCACCCTGGGCAGCTTTACCCCTTTCTTGGGGTAAAGCTGCTCCACGATGCATCCTCCTCAGAATTTTCCAAGGACATGTCGTGTAGCAGGCAGCTGTTCACTCTGCCATGGGGTGGGGGGAACATCTGACTGCCACTGGCCACACAATACACTGCATCATGTGGCCTGGCTGTGCAGGGATGGGTAAGGCTACCCGAGGTGTGGGACTGATGGCTTCCCTTGGGGTGGGGGATGATGGACGAGCAGTTGAGGCTGAAGGGGCTGAGGCTACTGGGAGGGAGCTGGAGAAGAGGGGTTGTAGGTGTTGGAATGCAAGGACTGAGATCATTGCATTGATTAGTCTAATGCAGAGTTTACAGAGGAGTGTGAGTAGCTAATCATTAATAAGCAGGCAGGAAGCATACTTAAGTTTAATTAGCTTTATTAAGAAATACATGTAGGATAGTAAAGGCCTACACCTATACTAAGTCCGAAGACTAGGTGTGTTCAGGAGGGAAGAAGGAGAAGCTCTCTGAATCTCTCTCAGATACTAAGAGATAAGAAACATCCTGGGGAGAGGAGACTAACCAATCAGGTCCTAGCAGGAGTAGAACTAAGTGGATGGGGGAGGGGTTCCCTGATCTGACTGTCTCTACTCCTGCTGTTTCTAGCAAACAAGCAGGATAAGATGCTTAGGGGAGATGTAACTGAGGAATGTATTTCCAACAGTAGGTGGCAACACATGATGGGAGTTGGAGCTAACAGGGATGATATTGCATAGCAGCTGAAGCCGAATGGTGTTTTGGTTGCAAGGTATAGGGGGACATAGAGGCTGAAGAGAAAATTGCTGGCTGCAGGGGGTATGGTGGGGAAGCAAAGAGCCTCATTGGGTGTTGTTTTCCCATCCACCAGTTTGGGGGAGAAGGATCAGGGGCTGGCATCGACAGGGAGAGTGCACACACTGGTACTTCTCATGGGGTCTCCTTGGTACAGACGTCTCCACTGCCCAAGGTTGACCATTGAGTCAAACCATGATTGAAGCAGGGGCAGTTGGTGGGTTTGGAGGCTGGAGGGGCAGTGGGCGGGTTAAACTGGCAAAAAGGGGTGGAGCCTAGCCTAGGGGCAGAGCCAGGGCAATGGTAGGCAAAGTCAGGGCATAACCCAGCAGCAAGGAGTTCCCAGGGTTAACACTGGATGGACATTATATTACTTAATGCTGGGAATGCTGCTGTGTGAAGCACTGCCACTGGGGAATAGAGAACCCTCTTACTGGACTCCCGTACACGGTCTTTCCCACCGGGTCCAAATTAACCATAGTAGGTTAAAAAAAAATTTAAAAAAAATAGATCACGTTGCCATCGCCTACCTTTATCCTGAACCCTCAAATCCTCCATTTTCATGGCATCCTTGGCCACCTGTAGTCTTCTGAAGGTGTAGGCTTTGGGACAAGCCTTCCTTCTGGCTTGGAGAACTGAGTTAGATCCCTGTTCTGCAACAAGCCAAATCAGAAGAGAATGAAAGGGAAGAGAAGCACAGGACAGAGGAGAAGTAGGAGGAAAAGGGCTTGGTTTTGGAGCATGAGAAGAGGAAGGGGGAAGAGATAGGTTCAGTGGGGGGACAGGGGAAAGGGGTCTCTGTTGTCTACAACCTTCTCTTCTGCCATGCTCCTACACTATACAGAGTACCTACACTGTATCCCCAGCAGCCAAATGCCTGTCCAAACAAACAGACCCATTTGAAATGCACAACCATCATAGGGCACACCTACAATGCACAGAAAATGCTGCAAAGGCCAACAGGATTATGTGAAATCCTAAATGGCACACCGTAAGTGCTGCATAGAGTTTTACAAAGGGAGAAGAGGAGGCAAGCACAGTTCAGGAGAGAGCAGGAAGTACTCACCATGTGGCATTCAATGAAAGACGCACCAAAATGCAGAGAAAGCACTTTTAACCAAAGAATATTAACCTAAGCCTGAAGATAATGGATGAGAAGTTTTAGCCTAAAAGGGTATCTTTGCAATCATTAACACAACACAAAACTGTAATAAAAACTTAGGAGTGCTTTCAGACACCATCACTACTCGTGGACTCCAGCAGAAGCACCAACAAAGTATTGGGATATCTAAAAACACCCTTAACTGATCCCTAAAATTATTATTAACAAACATTTATTAACAAACATTTATATAGCGCCAGCAGTGGGCCAGATTCCCTGCTAGCATAAAGCATTCACACCAGCTGAATAGCTAGTTCACAGTGGCTTTATGAATTTCATCACAGGTTCAAAACACGGGAAAATAAAGGAAGAAATTTCAATAAGAAATTCATAGTTAATATACCAAAGCAATACAGGGTATATCACCACAGTGTTCAGCATTACTGGGGGGTTTAAACAAGTATAGTTTTAAAAATCTCTTACTCAGTACACAGTTGAAAGCTTACACCAGCATGATAGATTTGCTAAGGATCTTTATACTCGTTCGTTATAAAACACAACACACATGTAACTTACCTGAAAAGTTTCATATAGCCTTTGGTTTTGAACCAATACAATGCACTTATTTTTACACTGTATACCTACCAATTCACTACTTCATCGAGAAGATATAAAGCAATCACGATATCTTCTTGCATCAGCTTGAACATTGCTTACTTGGTGTCAGTGATTGAAAAGCAAAGCTCCATACTTATTCTATGTGCCCTTGTATGCAGCTATTTTAAAACACTAAACAAAAGATGAACTGTTGACATACGATTGTTTGTATCTAACATCTGAATTGCAAATAAGCTAAGCACAGAAGTCAGTCCTGTTTTATGGGATCAATGAAGTAGTAATGGGCTGCATTCTTTGTAAAGACCACCAGTTTAAATCTACTATATTAAAAACTTCATTGCTTTGGGGTTCTGGAAAAAAATCTTAGCTTTTAACATGGTTTTGAATGTTCACATGATGTAGAGTACATGTAGCCCAGTATCTCCCTGTGAAACTTACCACACCACAAAAGAAACAGCAAAGCAAGAAGTTTTATTTGTCCCACAAAATTTGGTTGAGCCCTGATTTCCCAGTCTCTCCCCATCCACCCCTCCCCCCATTCCCCAGTCTCTCCCAGTCCAAATCCCTTCCTCCAGCCCCATTCCATCCCCAGTCTCTCCACCCCCGCAATTCACTCACCGCCAAAGGTCAGGCAGCAGGATGGCACGCTGTTCACTTCTTGAGAGTTTGACTTGAGGAGTCACTGAGCATGTGCGCCAGTCCCCGACGGTCTCACAGCCGCACTCAGCACATAGCGCCCGAGCACCTACAATTGACGCCCAGGTGCCCTTTTAAAATTGAGTTCATAGGGCTCTTAAGAAAACTTGCCCCTCTGTATCCAATGGGAAATTCAGTTTCCCATATGTGTGCTTGGACTGTGCTCGGAAATGCCCAAAGCGCGTTCACAATAATTTTGTCCCTTATGGGACTCCAGAGCGCAGCGCAGCCAGTCCCCCAGCCCCACCCCCAAACACAGTAAAGTTAGTGCGTGTGTGGCCACTCACTGGCTATGTTGACAGCTCACTGCGCAGAGTACTGCCTGCCGCACTGCGGGCGCATGCACAGTTTCTCGGTGTGTGCCTTCCCCCCCCCATGAAATTGACATCGCTGTAGTGCCGGCCAGCAGAGAATTGAGAGAGAGAGAGAGAGAGAGGGAGCGCACACCACGCGTTGGCTTCTCTCAATTCTCTGGTGGCCAGCAAAAGGTAAAGGGGGTAGTGCCCCAGGTATCCTCGGCTGAGCACCACTGGATTGAAGCTGGGTTGCCCAGCTCCAGTCTTGCACTTGATCCTCTGGGCTACACCGGTGTCACTGCAGGATGCCAACATTCATTTTAAAACTCTGCTAATAGTTTTTGACTGTTCTGGACTGGTTTGCAAGTGAAGACATACACATAAAGGGTAAGAAAATTTCTTCCACTGCTTCCACAAAAAATTAATAGAATTGATTAGCTACACTATCTCCAGGCTCAGATCCATTCTTTGCGGAAAAAATTCATAATATCCCAAAAGTCAAAATCCTGAAATATCATTTCACTGCTATGAATGAGACCAAATCAGCTATTCGTTGCACTGACTACAGATACAGAGCAGTGAACAGAAAGATAAGCCTTCTTCGCTGTTAGCACTGGAACGAAAGCAGCAAACCATGACAAGGTTAATCCCTGCCATTAAGAGTGACTCTAACACACCTTGTTGATACTAATAAGGTCTTTGAGCTTTATTTTATAAAAGGCTTAATAAGTCATAGTGTGAAGTTAGCCCAAATGCTGCTGATGCTTTTCTGTCATCATACGATATGCCTGCTTTGCAACTGGCAGGGTAGGATGCTCCAGAAGCCCCCGTCTCTTAATCAAAGATTAAAACACCTGTCAAAAGTCTAGAGTATGGGAAACCTGCAGAAACTAGTCTATTTTACAGAGCTGTTCACAACCTGCTGAGAGACCTACTCATCACAATCCGAGATCCACGTTCAGAATGTTGGGATTTTCCCACAATTTTTCACCGGTGTTTATTTCTCTGCTATAAAAAAAAGTAACTGAATTTTTCTCCATCCTAGGCCATCTGTTTTAAAGGAATAATCATTAAATCACCAGTTCCCAAACCATGTACAAAAGAACTTTTTTTTTATTTTTTTTTACAATTTTAATTAAAAGTGTATTTCTAAGACAATGGGTGTAGACAGACAGACCGCAGCCCTGGTACTGCTTTGTCTCATCCCCAGGTGGCTGGTCCATCTAAAAGGGCTATCAGATGGTGAGGCAGAGCACGCACTGCCTCCTTTGGACCAGTCTCACCTGCAGTGCTCCAGAACATCCTGAAGCACCGCCAGTGGAACAGGCCAGCCAAACCCTGGGTGTCAGCCCGAGGCAGAGCTGTAGTCCGTCTGCTCGGCAGATGGCTGCTGCAGCTCTGCCTCAGGCCGGACGTTACCTTGGGCAGTGCCATAGTTCAGCAGGCAGCAGCCTAGTGCAGCAAGCAATCCTCCCAAAACTCGGGGGGGGGGGCAGGGAATGCTGCATGGGTGAGCCACAGACCCAGGAAGCTACCAGATCCATTAAAAAAGATTCAGGCAGGGCTCTGTGCAGGTAGACATTGGGGTGCCCCCCCAAGCAGCTCTGGGGGGTGGCCAGTCCCACATCTGTCTAAAGACACCCACCCAATGTGTATTCAGCATGGGGGGGGGGGAAGAGACACACACTAACAGAAAGAACACCCACTGAAGCCCCTTGCTTCCTTCCCCACCATACACCCTTGTAAATTTTTGGCCATGCCCATGGATAAGTTGATGCAGGATCAGGTCCCAGAATCACCAGTCTACTAGGGAATTAGCTTTAAATAGTTATTAGAATCACATCATAATTCTTGGTTTCATATGACTATCAGGTGCCAAGTACAGTGCTCTTCGACTTCCCAAGCTCATAAACAATCCCAGAGGCCTTTATTTCTAGGGCATCAGCCCTTGGCCAAACAAAGTCTCTTCAGATCACGACACAGGCTCTGACCTCTTTGCTTTTATCACAGTCACATGTATTCTGGCTTAGCAGCCTAACACACAATATCTGATCTGTTCTTCCCCTTGTCCAGGGGGTAGAGGAGTATTCCCTCTAAACCTTCATCAGAAGACTTTTTCCTAGTATGGCTTAATGGCCAAACTAGTAACCCTCCTGCTACAATTCCCACCTTGTCAGGCAATTGAAGCCAATGCTGCTGATGTCCAAGGGGGACTGGAAGTTTTCTCTTACCTTGGCTTCTTACCGGTGAGGCCCCTCAGCAGCTTTCACTAACTCATACTTCCCCAGCTTCCAGGCTGGAGCTACTTCTCCTGCTGAACTTAACCAGCAATAGACTGATAGCCACGAGCAGAGAGCTCCTTTTCCTTGTGGCGTCAAAGACATTACATGCTTCCCTGTTTCCTCTCCGATAAAGCCAGAGTGGGCATGGGCAAGTCTCTAGCAGTTCCAGGCTTAATGGCCCAGGTGCTCCCGCTTTGCTATTAGGCTTTCTGCCTTTCTAGATTTTTTTGAGTCATTCTGTCTCTTTCAGGCTGGTTCTGCCAAGCCTCTCACAGTCCTCAACTTATCCCAAGCTAGTAGCCGGCTCTGCTGCCACCTTGTAACCTCTATCTAAGTGAGAAACAGCTCTGTCAGTCTGCAATCCACTACACCCCAGCAACCTCCCTTCCCTGGGAGGTTTGTTTATGTCTGTGCTTGAGTGCCTTTAGGAGGCAGTGTAAAATGGTTTTATTCCCAAGCAGTTGGGAGGATGGTGTAGGGTTGGGGATCTTATGCTTTAGTATTTATGGTTATGCTTTATATTTGTATTTTGTATTTTAATATTGTAAGTCACTCTAAGTTTTTGGCAGTGGTGGCTGGGGGGCGGGGGAGTTGTTGGCGATAGGGGGAGCTGGGGTGGAGATAGGGGTTGGGGGGATGGTGTGGGGTTAGGGGGTATCTAATGTTTTTGTATTGATGGTTGTGTTTTATATTTGTATTTTGTATTTTAACAAAATACAAAATATTGTAAGCCACCCTGAGCTGCCTTTGGCAGGAAGGGTGGGGTAAAAATTAAAATATATTATTATTATTAATAATAATATAGGATGAGATAACCAGCTCTGGCAATGTACATCATAGGGAAATGCAAATGTTCTCTAGGATCATAAATGGCTGACTTACTGAAATGCATCAAAAAGATCAAAATCGTTCCTAAAAGTCAATGATCAAGTGCCAACACTTCAGCCATTTGAATCTTGAAACTTGGAGGTGGCATCCTCAGTCAAATGTATGTCTCACAAGCACCCACCGCTCTCTTATAGTTCGTGCCAGTTATCAAACATGCAATTGTTCTCAAGGTGATTTTGACACCTATCAAAGTATGAATATTAGAGCTGAGCAAAAAATTCCTGAGAATAGTTTAATCAGTAAACCAATTATGTTGCCCATGATCAGTTTCCTTAAATGTGTCTATTTTTCAATATTATGCACCACAATTTGTTCACAACCAATGCATTTGGCTGCCGATAGCGTACCAGATTCAAGGTGTTGGTATTGATTTACAAAGCCCTGCATGGTCTCGGCCCCTCATACTTCAGGGACCACCTCACCCTCCGTGCTCTGGAGCGACTCCTTCGGTCTGCCGGGGGGTGCCTTCCTGGAGGTCCCCCGCGTTAAGCGGGGGGCCACAATGGAGAGGGCATTCTCGGTGGCTGGGCCGCGTCTCGAACTCCCTGCCGGAGGAGGCCTGCCTGGCCCCAAGCCTTTTAGTATTTCAGCGAAGATGCAAGACCTGGTTGTTCGCCCTGGACTTTGGGGAGGGGGGTGGGTAGTTGATTTTTATTCCCCTACCCCAAGTAATTTATGTCCCAGGCCCGGTCTTATATGTGTTTTATACATCTTAAATGTTTATATATGTTATTTTAGGTATTGGATTGTTTTATGGTAGTTTATTATTGTAAGCCGCGCCGAGCTGGGTTCAGGATGGGGCAGGGTATAAATTTAATAAATAGATAAATAAAATCTGTTATCTGAAATTTGAGCTATAGTGGCTCATTCCAATGGGGCAGACAGGTCACAGCTTTTTAAAAGCTTCCAATCATGTTAGTGGAGCAATTTAGGCCCTTTTCAAATGGGCCGTGGTGGGTGGGGGGATGGGGGTGTGCCGGTGGTGGGTGTGCGCCCGTTGGAATGGGCACACACCCATCTTCATGCATGGAGCAACCGGTATTGGCCCTTTTCAAATGGGCACCTTTCCTGGCCCCCCCCCCGGCCCACGTATGTGGGTGGGGGAGGCACCCATAGGAACGCTGCAGGTTGCCACTGTTGGTGGGGGGGTGACAAAATGCAGTAGGGGGCACTGTACAGCGAAACCACCTGCCTTACTGGGTTACGTCTAAAGATCGCTGCCACCACCGGGAACCAGGAAACTAGAGGGATTCACAACTTCCCAGATATGCAAACCCCCAACAGAACTCTGACTCTTCACCAACAGCTCCCCCAAAGCGGTCTCTTTCCCAGGCACCCCTCTTATTGAGGCCAGTTGCCCTAGAGACGCTCTCCGTAGGCAAAGCTGCAGAAAACTACTTGTCTTGCAAGGGTTCCCCCTTCGTGGGTACAAATCCTTCTAACCTTTAAAGGTGCCAGAGGCTTTCTCTTTCCAGCTGCTGGTCTTTTCGCTCAGGCACAGATATGCCCCTTTTATAAGACAAAAGAGATACTCTATTGACCTAAAGCAGAGAAACAAGTTTGGCAACAAGGCTAAGGTAAAAGGCTTTGGATAAAGAGAGAAGCAAACTTAAAATAGAGTCTCAAATCTTGGGGATCGGGTGTCCCCTGGTCTGGGTAGCCGCCTCCTAGGACTGAGGGTAGAAACTAAGGCAGTTGCTGGTACTCACAGACTCCTTTTCATCACTCGTGTAGGTAGAAACAAGTGAGGCCCATGTCTTAGCTGACTCCCTGCCAGCAGCACATTGCAGTTTCAAAAAAGAAAGGGAAGAAGGGGTGTGTCCTGGCTTTTTAAGCTCAACCCCCTCCTCCCCTTTGGGAATCGCCCCCATGTAGGGGTTTCTCCAATCCAGGTGAACTGCCTGAGCCCTCTGACCTGAGATGTCACTTAGGTGAGACATCATGGCGCTCACCTTGAGATACTGATCCCTGTCCTTGGCTTTTGGAGCATGCCCAGAACACTTGTACTGTGACCTTGCATTTGTCCAGGCCTGGGGGGAGGTTGCTAGGATGTAGAAGAGTGTTTGTCTAGGGTACTCTGGTAGGGAAACAGGGGAATTTTGCCACAGGGGGTGCCCGTGTGTGTTCCTACACTCACCCATCACCCACACAGGGCGCAACCAGCGCCAATGCTGGTGTTGCTCCATGGGTGGGGATGGGTGGAGGTGGGTGGAGATGGGTGTGCACCCATTGGAACTGGCACCCACCCACCGCAGCCTGTCTGAAAAGGGCCATTGGTGCCTGTTGCTCCATGCGTGGGGGATGGGTGGAGGTGGATGGAGATGGATGGAGCATGAACATACCCCCACCCACCGCCAGCGGTGTTCCCACGGGCACACACACACACACACACACTGCTGGCAGCAACTCATAGTGTTCCTACAGATGCCCCCCACCCACCCGCACACATGTGTGAATGGGGGTGCCTGTTGAAAAGGGCCTTAGTGGTTTAAAAATCAGTGCTACAAAAATGCTCTGTAGTAAATGGTTGAAGTACTGTGTTTCTATTAATATTCCTGCCAGTATAGCCATTGGCTAGAATATTTTTGTAAAGTGACCATAATAGGAATATGGGTAGAAGTGAGGTGGGTCCAATTTTTAATGTGAGCAAGTAGTCGCAGGGGTTTTTTCTTGCAGGGAGGGTGACGGTATTTACCTATCCCAAACTGACTGCTTGACTCACAACAAATAAAATATGGAAGCAAACAAGGGTGATGAGATAAGATGAGTGTACCAGCTGGTTTTCTATTTGTTCCAGTTGCTTCCATTCCTGGAATATTTGTATATTATGCTCATGTTGTGGTGCTTCCATCTATTTTCTAACTTTTTCTATGCTAATGGGAAGTGTGAGAAAGTCTCCGTCTCCCACCCTTGACAATCCCATCAACACTTGTGGCTACCAAGTGAGCCAGCAGAAAATGGGCTGTTGACTACAAGATTAGCTAGTAGAAAACGGCTCTGCAGCAAGCCGTTGAGAGACAAGCCATAGCATCTGTCGGTGTTGTGAGTTCCCATACAAGTTTAGAGGGGAAACACATATTTTTTTTCTTGATCCTGTACCTTAAGGATGTGCTGCAGATGCTGTAAGGAGGGAGCAGTTCATATTTTACAGCCTGCTCTTTGCCTACTAAAGCTATGCCTCTAATGTATGTACAACTAAGAATGTAAGGACTTCCATGATGAAGCAAACTAAGGGTCCATCTAACCCAGTTTTCTGTGTTCAATAGTGGCCAGGACTAGATGCTTTCTGGGGAGTGTACAAAAATAGAGTACATTTGGAGTGAGCCCTTCCTTGCCATTCGTTCCCAGGCAGCAGGCAGAGAGGAGAAAGATGCCAAAGAATAGCAAGAGCTAGCAGGTGCCTCCCATCAAATATCTCCTTCTACCACCCCACCAACCACAGAAGGAGACGAGCTTCATACTATGCATAACAAAATTCTTTCTGATCCCAAATAGTCTTTGTTACCCCTTTGCTCCCCCAAACAAATTATTTTAGCATTGCCCCTTGGGCAGAGATTTCATCCAAAAACAAGTTGACTAATAACTATTAATGGTCCTGTCCTCCATTCTTTCTTGAACTCTGTTATATTCTTGGCCTTCTAAACATTCTTTGGCAATGAGTTCCACTAGTCAGCTATGTGTTGCATAAAAAAGTATATTTGTTGGTCTTAAACCTGCTGCCTGTTAATTTTAGTTCTAGTATTCCAAAAAAGGATAAATAGCAACTCCCTATACACTTTCCCCACAGCATTCATGAATTTATAAACTTCCATCATACCCCCCACTACACCTCTTTCTATTTTTTCTTTGCTTATTAAACTATTGATATGGAAATCAGACAAGACTAAATACAATCCATGATGGCACAGGAGAGCTGAAAATGTCTCCTGCAGGTTGTTTGTTCCCTTTTAACTTCTGTTTTGATTCATGGAGCATTTAATTGTATTTAATTGAATGTATTTATTTATCATCCCACCCTATCACAAAAGCTCAGAGCAGATTACAACATACAAAATCCCCAAACCCTTATTTCTAAATCCACTATCCTCAAACCTCCCAAAACCCTATCCCCGCTTGCCAAATGCCTGGGCTATGCCTTACGTAGCCTCTGAAAGATGAGAAGGCTTGGGCTCAGATGACGCTGCAGGGAGAGAGAGTTCCATAATTGTGGGGCAGCCACCAAGAATTCCTCTCTGCATGCTCTTACTAGGTGAACTTGATGGGCAGATGTATGCGCAAGAGGGTGCTGCTGACAAACCTCAGAGGTCGGAGTGGGCTATGAGGAAGGAGGTGTTCTTTCAGATGTGTGGTGGCCAGGTTGTTTAGGGCTTTGTAGATCAAAACCAGAACCTTGAATTGACCCCAGAAAGCTATCGGCAGTCAATGGAGCACTGGTGCAATGTGCTCCTCCAACAGGAGATGGGCTGCCATGTTCTGCACCAGCTGCAACTTCCAAACAGTCATTAAAGGCAGCCCCACGTAGAGCGTGTTGCAGTAGTCTAGCCTCACGTGTTACAAAGGCATCAGTGGCCGTTTTTAGACGATCGCGGCGGTGCTCGCGCTTGTTTTTCAAAACTACCAGGAGGCGGGTTTACATGTGACATGCCGCCAATTATGCGCATGTGTGGGCACCGCGCATCCATTTCCGGCCGCGAGCTGACCGGGTCGCTGTTCGAGGGTGGACATACGCGGCCGGAAATGGATGCGCGTCACCCACACATGCGCATAATTGGCGGCGGTGTCACATGTAAACCTGCCCAAGTCTGAATCTAATAGAAAGGGTCACAGTCTTCTCACCAGATTAGGGTGGCCATACCTGCCCTTTAAAAGAGGATGCTTATGAAAAATATATGGTGCAGGGCTGCACTGAAACCAGTGCAGCCCTACAACATGTATTTTTCATAAGCATCCTCTTTTAAAGGGCAGGTATGGCCACCCTACACCAGATGGAGTGATGAACTGTGGAGTGATGGATTGTGATAGCTGTAATTTATTAGAAATTATTGCTAAAATATTTACAAAGTGCTCCCAGTCTAAAGAGCATTTACAAATTTAATTATAAAGACTGGATAAAGTTGTACTAATTACCCTCTCTACACTTCTTTCTCAGCGTGGTTATCAAACAAGCTCGGTTCAAAAATGTTCAGTGTAACAGAAGGCCATGCAGTACCTTTGGACCAATTGCCAGTAGACCCCATTTCCTACAGAACTTGGGAGCACATGCTTGTGGAGGCCTGTGTTCCTTATAATTTCAGGAATAGTGGTTGGGTTCAATCTGGGTTGACAGCAGTTTCCCACCTGGGAACCATACTATACATTCCAAACAGTCATTAAGGGCAGCCCCACGTACAGCCCATTGCAGTAGTCTAGCCTCCCTCAAATGTTTCCCACCTGGTAGTAACAAATTAAAGAGAGACATTTTCTTGCTTTATTCTCTTGCAAGTGGCCCACTCAGAATAACACAGTAACAAATTAACATGGGCATCTGTTGCTATAATACCCAGACAATTAATAGGGTATGCATATACACTATCATAGCCAAGCCTCAAGAACATATTATTATTAATTTTCCATCAAAGGATAGAAACGTAATCCAATAGAGACAACATATAATAAAAAAGATATGCCATCAATGGATTTGTATGGGTCCAGATCAAACAAGCATAGCTCACTATTTCCTTGGACTGAAGAACTGTCCAGTCTTTCAGCTGTAGATAGCTAAACCTTCCTCGTTTGCAACTCTTAAATCTAGGCCCTGTTCCTTCATGGCTGTGAATTCATTACAGCTCTTCCTTATCAGGCACCACTGCTTGTACTGCCTCAGTGTCTGTCTTTTGGTTGGATCCAGGAAGAGTTGAGGACTAAATATCCATAGCTACTTCCAAGTATTCAAATCAGGCCTCTGAATAAATAATAGCCTCTTGCAGATCTTCTGCCCCTCTACTGCAGCTGCATCACTCTGAAGCAGGACTAAACTGCTCTGGAATATTCTGAGTACAGCCTGCCCCACCTACCGAGTGCTGTACCGAGAATTGCCGAAACCACTATCTGAAGAGAGGAAGAAAGTGTTGACTTTAACCCTTTGGAGGATACTAGTAACAGCGTGGGTTACACTTAGATCAAAGGAGAGGGTCATTTTTGTCTGGACTTGTTGCTGAGGTCTAAATGAAGCAATTATTCTAAATTATAACCCAATGGAATGCTCTATTGTATTTTTGTGTGTGTGTTTTCCTTGACTGAAACAGGGCTTTAGGCATAAGGGCAGCAAACAGGACTAAAAAAGTTGGTGTGGCAACTAATATCTTAGCAGCAGAAGCAGTCAAGTGATGTTGAAACTAGTATAGTTCTCGGGAGGCCATACAGTCCTGCGGAAGAGAGGCGGATGTTTTCCCTGGCTCTTAACTCAGGAAACGAACTTATTTTTTTTATTTTTGTTACTATGGTTGCAGCTGTACTTCTCCTCATCTCTGCTGCCCACCCCCTTGCAATAAATGGACAGGTGCACTGAAGCAGAGCCTCCTGCCTGTCCCCAGCAGAGAGAAGTCTCTTCAGCAACAAATGCACATTCATCATGGGAATTGGCAAAAAGGCAAGCAGAATCAGCATGACAGGTGATAGGAATACCTAGGATCTGATTTCTTTTAAGAAATAGTGAGATGCTGAAAAAGAAGACAAAGGAGGAAAAAAAGAACATTGTAGGGAGAGTAAACAGAAAACAAATAACATTGAAATGAGGGGGGAAAGCAGGAAAAGGGAGGGAGATAGGAAGTTCCTTTCTTTACATAATTGGAAATTTTTCCATCCCCTTGTGTCCATACAGTAGCCAATATTTCTTTCCTTCAGACACAGAAATTAAACTCTAAACTTCTCTTATTTCCGCTGAATGTTGGCAACAAATTATTTTCTAGAACAGGTTCTCCTGCAAAACCCCTGCAAATGCTCTCAGCTAGATTAAGGTTTTGTGAAGACCTATAGAATAAACATAAATGCAGGACTGAATTTTTGCCTTAGTTCCTGTTGACAGTGGGGATATATACCTTCACCAGGGATCCGTGTCCACTGTGGGTACAGCCATATGAGATGCTAACCAGATTCGGACAGCGTTATCCCATATTGGGCAGCCTTATGCAGTACATCATATGCCTGGTGGCTGCCAAATCTTCACCCCTCCCTGGGGCAGAGGGTCAGCTGACTACTACACCCTGCATCTTCCAAAAAAACCTGGGGACACAACTCGTAGTAGCCTTACCCAAAGTGGGGTAAGGCTTCCCAATGTGCAATAGTGCACCGCCACTTGTGGGCCTGGGCCCTGTCTGCCCTGCCCCGTAGCAAGGTCCAGCATGGGGCTTTGAGCAGTGAGTGCTGTCACCAGTTGCACACTGCCACATGATCACAGCCATGGGCAAGATAGCGGACGGGGTGGGGAAGGAGGGTGGATGGGTGGAGCTAGGTGCCTGTGCATATGGCCAGTATCTCGGCCTGCCCCGGGGTGTGGCGGCACCCCTGACCATCTGCCCTGTTCTCCATACTGGCCCTGAAGTGTGGTGACTGTGATTGTCCACCACGAGGTGAACGGGGGACTGGGCCCATTCCAGCTTGTGTGGCTGCACCCTGTGTTTTTCCTCATTGCGTTGCCATGAATGGGGAAAATGTGGTGAACACAGGTCCCTGACCTTCCTTGTCCAGAAAATCTTTTGAGATACCAGCTTAAATTAATACTACTACTATACTTTTATTGTGTGGTCTTTGACCATAGCAGTACAAAACAAAGCGTAAAAACATATATAACAATTAGGATATAGGAAAAGGTATATACTGATGATAATAGTAATGGTACACCCAACCCTAAAAGAATGTTCGTCCAAATAAAAGTAAAACAAACTCAACTAAATACAGAAATGCAATAAAAATTCAATAAAATAAATATTAACTAATCAGGGCTTTGCCCCTAACGATATGGCAAGGGCCCTGTCCAATAGTGGGCCAGAGACTCTAGCAGGCAAGGTGGGGCAGTTTCTCACGGGGGAGGGAGACATGGGGCAAGTTGCGCAGATAGGCAAGCTTCTGCAACAATTGCCCAGTATCAATCAGGATCAGTTTGTATCAAGACTAACGATGATTCATCAGTTGACCCAGTTACCTGAAAGGGTCTATATAGCTCCCCAGTTGGGGAGGGGAGACAAGAGGGATAATTCGGAAGTGCCCAAATTAGATTGGATAGCAGCGAGGGCATTAGAGCCCGAGGAGATTGGCAATCTGGAAAATATTGAAGAGGGAAGGTTGAGGGAGGGCTGCTTTGGCCGGTCTGAACAACTCGAGACAGAGGCCATGATTGAACTACAAGGGAGAAACAGCAGTGTGGTAGTACTGGATACTGAGCTCCCTCCCATTGAGCCTGAGGCTTCGCATGGATGACTGTGGAACCCTGGGATGTGCTGGGGCTACCAATCCTCCTCTTGTAGGGAGGGTTCCAGGGACAAGGTGGTAAAACCACTAGATAAGAACCAATTAGCCAATGAGTCTTACTGTACATTTCTGTTTTGGAACATTACGGGGGTACGGCCATTATTGCATGACCAGGATTGGTTTGACTACTTAAAGAAATTCGATCTAATATGTCTACAAGAGACATGGCTAAAGGTGGAGGACCCGGTTCTGTTTGATGGGTTCGACCTTTTTCTCCATGGGGGATCCAAGGTGGGGACAAGGGGTCAAATCTCGGGGGGGGGTTGGCATTCCTATCTAAGACCTCTGGCCAAGGAAACCTAACCCCCCTGGATACAAACAGACCTGAATATCAGGTGGGTATTCTTCAATGGATAGGTGCTAGCCCTGAGCAGTATGCGATCTTCAATGTTTACATCCCCCCACCTGCATCCCCATATTACCGGGGGGAGGTGTGGCAGGCCTTGGAAGATGATATACTGTGGATAGAGGGGCTGTACCCACGTGCCCACCTGATTCTCGTGGGAGATTGGAATACTCATCTGGGGAGAGGCGAGGATGGGAATCTGACTCTCATACCGAAGTGTAGAGTGGCTTGGGGTATGGAAGCCCCAGGGGGGCTGATGTCTAGATCCCCTTTGGTTAGGCTAATCTACAAGCTAGAGCTAGCGGTTCTTAACCAGGATTCCCTGTATGATCCCAAGGGGGGCTATACCTTCCTAGGAGTTCAGGGAAGGAGCAAAGTGGATTTGATATTGGTACAGGGAACCTCCACTTTTTGAATAGGGCAGCAAAGGCTACCCAAGCAGCACGGGCCTTGATTAAGGCTTATTACCTTTCCAGTGGACTATTAGTTTCAACCTTAATGAAAGTCTATGACGCGAAAATTCCTCCCATGTTGTTATTTGGCTTGGACATTATTCCGTTTGCTGATACAACTCCCTTAGAACGAGTCCAGAATTGGTTTTTCAGGTGGTTGTTGGGCGTTTCTGGTAGCATTCCTGGGACTATACTCAGGGCTGAATTGGCCAGATTTTCAATAGCATCCTTAGCCAGCAAGTCTTATGCAAGGTACTGGATAGGTCTTCTAGCTCAGCAAGATGAGACGCTTCCTCTTTTATGCTTAAAAGAGGAACTGAGCCACCAGGGAATTTGGGCCTATCCATGGCTTCTCCATCTAGAAAAGCTGTTGAAAGAATTGGGCTTCTCTTTCCAGCACTTTAGTGGGGCTGCGATAGCTTCTATTCGATCACAGATTCTGGTAAGAATCCAAGACATTGCGTCTCAGGATGACCTAGCCCGAGTAAGGACTTGGAGGGTGGCTCCCTCCTTGGGCCAGATTAAAGATCGGTTCTTTTTTTAACCTTATTTGGATATCTTAGTGAATCCTAACTTATGCAGAGCTTACACCCTGCTAAGATGGCAGTTGACTAGGACTGCAGTTGTGGAGGGGAGGTTTATGAATATCCCTGGGATTCAGAGGACATGCTCATGCTACAAAAAGGAACTAGAGACTGTTGAACATCTCCTGGCAAGTTCTCCGAATTATGAGAGTCTCAGGCAGACTTGGCTACTTCCATTTTTGCCTTGTTGTCAAACCTTTGAATCTATCAATTGCTACGCCTTTTTTGGGGGGGCTCCCAAATAAGGAAGCACTGTTTGCTGTAGCTTCCTACATACAATTAGTTTCCAAGATAAGGCTTGACTTAGGACAGGGACATGTTCCCCCCATTATACCTTAGTATAACTATTGTCAACTGAGACATTTTTGAGTCCTGTTTACAAACTAGCTGCAATGCGTTTAGAGTTAGGAGTTCCATGACCTAGGCTTATTCGATCTGTAATTGACGTAGAGTCAGCAGCTGGGGCGTAAGGGACGGAGTGACATAGAGTGGCCCCATCTTGCCCTCGGGGGTCTATATAGATAACCATACGGGGTTTTGGCAATATACTAGACCTAATACTACTCCATGTATTTATTCATATACACAAAGTTGTGTTCTTGTATATCCATCATACTTTGCATGATGCTTGTTTTCTATTTTGTACATTGTATGTTTTTGTTGTTTGTTGTTTGTTTGCTGTTTGGGCCATGGCGAGAGCCAGCACCAGCAATAAATTGATTTGATTTGATTTGATTAACTAATCACAACTAATCTAAATTATTATGAAAGTCCACAAAGACTAAGGAAACATACAATTAATAAATGGAAAATCCTTAGACAAAGGTTAGTATATCTCCCCCAAATCGCAGAGTACACTAGACCCATTCTGGAAAGGCCTGAAATCTTAAAAAGGATTTTCTAAGCTGAACAGCTTGAAGTAAGAAGGTGGCAATATTTCTAATAGAATCATGCTTCGAGGTGTTAAAAAGAATAAACAAAATCATAGAATCAGACCTCCCGGGGTACTTCTCTATAATTGGTGACAGTAAGGCTTGCCTCAGTTTGTCATATAGATGACAATGCAGCACTATGTGGGCGATAGTCTCTACCGCCAAATTATCAAACGGATACAGGCGCTCTGAAAAAGGAAGACCACAGATCCTCCCTTCAAGAACCACCAATGGAAAAGCATTGAAGCGAGCTGAGCAGATTAGATGTTTAGCCCTGCCAAAAATTGAGCTGGAAAGATATTTGGGAACCTGCCCTGGATTTGGGACCCATGCCAAATAGTCCCGCAAATGGGGGGACTGCCTCAGCCTACTCATCTCCTCCTATCAGAACAAGAACCTCCTTTCTGATTGCAGTCGGGGATTTATGCTGAAGATATTCCATGGAAAACTCCATTTTCATTAACAGCTCCCCCATTTTACCTAACCACGGGCTCTTAAATTTGATTTCTTGCAGTGGACATAGGATTGGAATACCTATACACAAGAACTTTCTAATTTGTGTCCATGTTTCTCGAGACATGGGAATAATTCAGGGACAATGGGAATGTATATATAATATAAAATGTAGAATATATAAATATAAGGATCTATAAGGGACTGCTTCTTAGTTTTCATATGCACATATTTTTTATTCATCTTTTATTAGAATACACATTTTTCTGGTAACACCAACAAGGGCTGAGATCTGATCTCAATTACTCTTGGAACAAATCTGGGTTAATTACTGTGAAAGCAACAGAATTGCTTTGGTCTTCTACCAATATAATGAGATCAGAATCCCAACTAGACATATCCCCATTTGACATAAACTTACTTGGCATTATCTCATTTTCATCATATTGAATTGTTTGCCTCATAAATATTGACTTACCAAAATGATGGAAGGAGAACTTATTCTCCTTTGTTTAGTTACGCTCTTTTGGTTGTTCCCACACCATTCTACAGTATGTGACACATTTAGAAAGATGAGAAGTTTATTCACCTTACTATATATTTCAGCTGAGTGATTACAAAACCAGAGAATTATGCATTCAGTGGCAATAGTCTGATTATTCATGCACTTAGAGATCTGCCCATACCAAATTTCTATAATCGAGCAGCTGTTTACATAGTCATGTTTTAAAATTATTCATCTATTCCTCTGGTATGGGGATGCAAAACCCTGTGAAAACCTCATCACCAGTTCCAGCACTGATTTAAATGTGGGTGCAGGTCTCGTGTGGAGTGCAAATTGGTCATAAAACAGGTTCAGTGTGAGTAAGCAGTAAGGCAGTGCACCTTAAACTAATGTAGTATTCAATGGCTGTGTAATATTAATACAATTTACTCTCCAAGAGAAAGGTAGAGTTTCCTAATGAAGCAGAATTAAATTTACTACTCTGTAGTTTGGTATAAAACAGACATGGTAAAAATACTGCTTTCTACTCTTAAAAAAAAAAAAACATTAAAGAGATTCAGGAAGCATAAACGCAGCACCATTTTTAATATATTGTAAAAATGTGTGGCTGTGCATCTCCAAAACTTTTAGTATCATGCCGGGGGGGAAAGGGTCACATGCATGATTGAGGCATCACAGCATTTGCCAGGTTAAATATTATGACTCTGATTTTCTCAGATCCGTTTCCTATATAGCAGGGTACTTTCCTTTACCAAGAATAGATTTTCTCCTGATTTACAACAGTGTACGGGAAATGAGGCTCAGGCCCTATATGCAGATATTCTGCTGGTTAGCAACAAACCTCAGGAGGAAATTGCATGATAGCATTTGTCATTTTCCCCCACCCCAAGATATGATCAAATGCACTGCAAAATGCCTAATCTTATTTGCATAATTTCTCATCATTTTAGGCAAGGTACTGTGAAAGTTTCCCATGCAAGCCAGCAAGCAGCACAGTGTTGCTTTGCACAGATAGCAAATGCAAACGAGCTGAGTTGTGTTCAAGGGCAATTCTATTCACTTCAGACTTTCCTTTTTCCAATTCAGGCTTTGGAGTTTCTGCAGCAGAAATTGTTATGCAGGACATGGGAAGCTGTTGAAAATTTCATGACATTTGTACTTGAAAAGCACAAGAGGGTAGGCAGCCTAGGTTTGCTTACCTTGGATTAAACTTGATTCATGCTACAGGATTTTTTTGTATGTGCTGTGTGATTCATGTCAGGCTTACTTGTGGCAGCTTGCAGAGTGGTTAATTACTGCTCAGAGGCAAGTATGATGGCATGCAGGTCATTAAAATAAAGAGATTTAGGGAGTGCAAAAGCCAGGTTTTTTTAGAACAGGTCCAATTTGTCCAGAAGGGGATACACTTTAATAACATCTATAAAGCAGAAATATTTATCTAGAAGTAAAAAATACATCATTTTCCTTTCTATGTTTAAAGCATACATGTAGCACTGAGGGACAGGTCTTTCTTTGTAACTAGTTTTGATTTTTGTTGCAGTGCTTTGCCTGCCTTTACATTTGGAAACAATTATGTTATTTTTGTAGGTTAATAATATTTCTTGGCTGCTTCCCATGAAACCCGACAGCCTGGTTGGCCACAAGGGATTTCACTGAACGAAAGTATGATTTGCTTGGGATTTTACAGGGTCTCAATGAAAAACAGAGATGGGTCTATCAGGCAGAAGTAGGGAAAGTTCCATCTTTCTTTCATTTACTTCACTTTCATTAGAGTTCACAATACCTGCACTCAAACAGTGGCCCTAGAATTGACCCAGGATTGCTAATTAGAGCTGCACATTCAGAGCCTATGAATGTCCACATAACTTAAAATTTCCAAAAGCGTCTCAAAGGGACTTAGAGGCCTATGTAGTATGTACCACTCATATTCACTTAGGCGCTTCTGAAAGATTTGCCTACAATGCTCAGTGCTTAAGCATCTCATGGTAGATGCTACTGACTGACTGTCCTTTCTCCAGTGCTCAAGGTGGACTGGAATGGAAGAGAACAGCACTGCAGTGGGTTCTGCAAACAGACTTTGTGTGTATTGCTTACTTACAGGATGTTTTACACGTTATGCTAGAGGTGTGCCAGGCTTGATACTGCCATGATCTTTCTGCCTGTTGTTGCACCCCACCCCACCCCACACGCACACACACACTTACCTGGGCCCTGGAGCAGCAGTGGCAGGAGGAGCAGCAGAGACCAGCCCAGGTCAATTGACTATGTTAGCAAACCATCATTGCTCCTACCGATGCCACTTGCAGCTCCCCAGAACCTGCCTCCACACAGGGGTGTAAGTGGCAGGAGCAGCAGTGGATCCCACAGAGCAATGAGCAACAGTGGATTTCTGACACTTCCTGCAAGCTATTATATGCATACATGCGTACACAGCCCCATAAATGTTCTGCGTGTGTTGGCAATCCAGAATAAATACACAGTGTAATAATTCCTGACTCCCATTATTGTCTACTTCCTGTTTCCACAGTTAGAAAAATCCATTTTGAGCATAGCCTGTCTTTCACAGATATCATTTAATGATTGTCTCACATAGGTTTCATTGGGCATTCATGTCCCATGGATTTCACTGAGTCATCACCATTTTGCATCCAAATATTTAAACATGTGTAGGATTGCACGAAGGTGTTTGTTACCTTGCAGGATCAAGCAAACACTCTGTGAGGCAGGTCATTTCAGAGGTAATGAGAAAACAAACAAACAAGTGGGCTATATGCCAGACCTGATTAGAGGGAAACAGGATTTCATCTTTCCAGTAAGACACTGCATATGTGAAAGCCAATAAACCCTACTGAGCTAAGGAAAAGATTGAGTTACACAAACTGGGTAATGGTAGCCATGGGAGGAGGACTGTATAAAATGTATGGGAGCCCAAACAGATTACATTTTGCAATGGAAAACACAAATACTTTAGTTTCTAAGAGCAAAATGAAGGTGCTGAATTTTCAAATTTTACAAGAAAAATATTGTAAGTGCTAAGACTCTTATTCAGCAAAAGAAACTCCTAATGGATATATCTAACTCCTTCCAAACTGGATATAATTATCACAGCCACTGGCTTCTTATCTATCACTTTCTCAGTAATAATTTCTGTATCCCTCCCTCCTGCCTTCCTTCCTTTGTCCATTTAGATTGAAAGCCCCTCAGTGCAGAAACCTGTCTCTAATCACAACCATTCAGCACCAGGCATAATATAAATAACAAATAATAATAGTAATCTGAATATTAGTGCTGGGAGAAAGAGACATGTTTCCTTTCTACAGGTTAGCTATAGCTAAGACAGGACTGTTCATACAGTGTATATTCAAGAGGGCTTTGTCCTGTTGATACTGAAATGCTCTAAGCAATGAGCTTTTCTTTCCACAGCTTCCCTGGGAAGACTATGCCACAGCTTGACAGAACTCAGTGTTACAAAGTTCTTCTTGGCGTTCATCCTAGCTACCTGATCTTGTTATCACTCCATGTGCGAATGCCTCTCAGCATTTGTATGGGGTAGGTAAAGCATAAGGCAAGATTACATTATTCACTGCTGAAATGAAGCCACTTCTGCAACAGAACAGAACAGCTATTAAAGTCAAACACTAGGGGTGGAACACCAGGGAGAATACCGGGTACCGGATTTACCGGTATCGGATCTCCCCGGTATCAGATTTACCAGTATTGACATACCAGATTTGTAACATTGGCCACTTCACCAGGTTTTTTACATTGCGGCCATTGACTTCAGTGGCCACAATGTTAAAAAAAAATGGTAAAGCGGCCAACGTTAAAAATCCGGTATGCCGATACCAGTGAATATCGGATTATTGTATATAATCCGATAACCTGATTATCCGGTGTATCGGATTTATCCAATACCGATATTCCCACCCCTATCAAACACACAGTTTTGGTGTTGCCAGTATCACTCCTACAGGGATAAAACCAGGTAACTCTTCTTCATTGACACAGGGTGTTTTCAGCTGTGACTGCTCCCACTACAGTCGCGGTCTTCTCTGGGCGGTGGTGGGAGCCATCACACCAGCCAGAACTCAGCCCACTCGTTGCACACCTGGCTGGGGAGGGGGTGGGGAGATGCATGGACATGCATCTGTGTGGCCCCACCCCCAAGCTGTGTGCAGTGGCCCACTCCACCTGATGGGCAGCCAATGGCAGCCACCATAGTTTCTGGCACCAGGGGAACCTCAACAAAGTTAAGTAAAGTGACTATTCATTCATAACAGTATGCTTTACACCCAATCGGGCAGCTGTTCCCCAGGCAGTGTTGGCACTTAGCCCAGGTTGTGACCTGGATATGTTCCTGAATCACAACCCAGGCTATGTGCCAACACCATCCAGAAAAAGGACTGGACTAACATCTGGTGGCGCATTCAAGCGTGACAGTAGCCTGCAATTTCACATGAGTCGAAGTGTGGAATTGAGGACTATCATCATGTCTGTTGTTTTTTTAGCTTGTGACATAAAGGAAAACAATGTGATTCATCAGTACAAGCAAGCTGAGAGTTGAAGGATAAATTACACAGAATGCATGATTATTTATTATTAATTATATTATTATTATTACTATTATTATTATTTATTGATTATATTTTGAATTTATACCCTGCCCTTTCCAAAAGACTCAGAGTAGCTTGCAGCATATAAAGATACAAACATTTCTAAAGATGGTCAGCCATTAGCAGGTCCCATAATAGTGCCTCTCCCCCTTGTTTCTTGCCCCTTCAGTAAGAGTACAAGATCAGCTCTGCTATAAAGAGCCTAGAGTAGGAATGGCCAAGAGGTGATAGAGCATGATCTACTGGTAGATCACAAGCTATTCTCCAGTGGATCATGGTGCGGAGAGGGGGACCCGCTCCTCAGAGATCGTCTCTAGGGAGAAAAGCAGAACTGGCTCCCCAGCGAGTGTCTCAGTGGGGACAGAACCTTCCAGTGCAGCAGGGAAGGCTCTTTCTAAAGAGGAGTGTGCACCTCTCCACTCCTGAGACTAGTCGCTGAGCTGTCCTAGAGTTGGGAGCCAGTGAAAGGGAGCCTGACCTGGAGTGCCAGAGCTAGTAAGAGTTTTGGGAGATCATCTGTGGCTGATGCCTGGATCAAGTGGATCATATGCACCATAAGTCTGGCCACCCTTGGCCTACAGACCTATCATACTCATTTCTTAGCATTGTTGTAACTACCTACACTTTAACAGTGCTTAAGAGAGTGTAAAACAAGAGGTGTGGAGGGGGGGAAATCCCTTCTACCCAAGAGTTTATATTCTAAATAGCAGATGTGACAGATGAACAAAGGTATAACATGCAACAGTAAGACAGTGCTGATGAAGAAGAGCAAGGGTAACAGAAAAAACAATTCAATATGAAGTGAATATTTTCCATATGATGAACAGAGGGAGCCTGCAAGAGTTTGGACGGGAGACAGCAATGCGTTGAGAAATCAAGCCAAGATCAGATGAAAGAGACCTAAAGCTTAGCCTCAACAGTCTCATGTTCTGCTCTGGAGGCCACATTAAAAATATCAAGTAGAGGGGGGGTGACAGCACAGAATTTTGGGGGGGGGATCCACATGAGACAATCTTCATGATGAATGTAAATTTACAGCATTAATGGGTACCTATTTGAAGGAGTAAAGAGGTACAATCTGAAATAAGCTGCAGTCTCATCCACACAGCATGATCTTTTGTGGTAAAAGAAAGCAGAATTCTGATTGAACACACTTAGTAAATGAATAGTTCACCAATGTAAACTGTTCTTTCTTATGAGAGGTAAATAGGCTTCTTCAAAGAAGTGTGCCAGTGCTGAAATTTCCATTTTCTTTTATACTGGTTGCCCATCTGTTCCAGATTTATCTGCTCACAGGGCATTTATTCCCAACTCTGAACTTGAGAAGCATACTGAGTCAAACCCAGACCCACAAAGTGAAACTCCCAAACACTGCACCACAGGAGAACCCAGACCCGCAGAGTGAAAGTCCCAAACACTGAGCCACAGGAGCAGACTGGGGAACTGCAGACCATGATCTTCAGACAGAGGCCTTGAACAACCTGCCATGGCTTCCAGGTGACCAACATCAGGCTGCTGATTGGCCACAACATGGATATACACTTTCTTTTGCTGCCAGTTCCTGTGTCTGAGTAGTTAGACTCCTCTGGCCTTGTTGTATCTCAGACCCCTTGGACTAGTATTTACTTGCCCTGCCGAGCCTCCTCCTGGACTGCTTTTCTTTTCCCCGCTATGCTCCAAAACCACTTCTGGACTTGTTTCCTACTTGCCCTATCAAGCTGCTTTGCACCTTCGCTCCTTGCCGGCACAACCCCAAATGAAACAGGACAACTCGGATGGGTTTAAAATGGCCGCACTCTTTATTCAAATTGAATTAACTTCCAATTAGTATAGGTGGGGTAATCGCCTATGCGAATTGAGTTCAGGACCTTCAATAACATGAGCTAACTTAACCTGAGGGATTGGCCCGATATACCATTCCCTATTAACCAAAACATCTCCCCCTCTCCTATGCAAATCTGGGAGGGGAACAAGGCCCTTCCGGACCAAAGGAAGGAAGAAGGTGCCCACAGACTGGGGACCATACTTGTCCCACTACCCTTGCAGGTTACTCCTCCTAGGGATGCTAACCCCACCACTTGCCATACCCTGATTTTGCGGTAGGTGTCACCTCCCCATCTCTTATGGAGATGCCTCATCTTCTATGTTTCATTCTAAACTATGCACAATACTGGACCCCTGCTGAGTGCAATGAATGTAACTAGAGTAACACCTCCCTTTACTAGCCTAACAGGGCAGGATCAAATTGAACCACATAGCCCAAGACTCTGGGGAAGGTGAAAAATGGAAACTATTGGGCCAATTGGCTTCCGCAAAAATTCCTTCCTAGCCCCACTAAGTGACTGAGGTACTCCACAGTGTTTTTTGGGCAGGTGGGAGATTGCTGCTCCTCAGGGCTCCCTCCTGGAACTGAGGAAGGAACGTGCAGCAGATTGGAGCGCTGCCCCTCCCCGGGTGGCGCTCCAATCACCAGCTACTCCTTTTCGTACCTAACAAGCCAGGACTGCCTAGCAACCCTGACTGGGGAATTTATCAAGTGGCTCCTGCCCACTCCCAGGTCCTCCACCATTCTTGAAAAGGGGTGCGGCAAGGGGCCCTGTTGCAGCCATCTCAGCTTGCAAAGGGGCAATTGCTGGCGCACCCTCAAATGAACCAAGACAACATAGATGGGTTTAAAACGGCACCACTCTTTATTCAAATTGAATTAACTTCCGATTAGTATAGGCGGGGTAAACACCTATGCAAATTGGGTCCAGTACCTCCAATAACATGAGCTAACTTAACCTGAGGGATTGGCCTGATATACCGTTGGGTAGCTATTCCCTATTAACTGAAACATCTCCACCTCTCCTATGCAAATCTGGGAGGGGAACAGAGGAAAGAGGAAGATGCCTGCAGGCTGGGGACCATACTTGTTCCTACTACCCTCACAAGTTACCCCTCTAAGGGATGCTGACCCCACCGCTTGCCGTACCCTGCTTTATGGGTGGCGGGAGGTGTCACCTCCCCATTTCTTATGAAGATTTATTATAAAATTTATTATAAAATTTGTATGCCACCCCCTCCTGCTAAAAGCATCTCAGGGCAGCTAACAACATATTAAAACAATTTAAAATACTATTCATACAAAATACAAAATACCCCTCCCCCAACCCGCCCACCCCCTCACCCTCAGGAAAAGCATGGCGTAACAGCCAGGTCTTACATTGTCTACAGAGAGAGGGGAGGTCAGTAATCAGGAGGACCTCCAATGGGAGGGGAGTCCACAGCCACGGCGCAGCCACAGAGAACACCCTCCGCAAGGTCGACACCCAAGAAACCTGAGGGACCCTGAGGAGGGCACCCCTGGCTGACCGCAGGGACTGATCCAGGACCCGGAGGGTGAGGCGGTCCCGCAGGTAGGCGGGGCCCAGACCATTCAGGGCTTTAAAGGTCAACACCAACACCTTGAATTGGGCCTGGAAGACTATAGGCAGTCAGTGCAGAGAGCGAAGCAGTGCACCAGTGTAATATGCTCACATCGGCCCGTCCTCATTAGGAGACGAGCCGTCGCATTCTGCACCAGCTGCAGTCTCCAAACCAGCACCAAGAGTAACCCCACATAGAGTGCATTACAGTAGTCCAGTCTCGAGGTAATAAAAGCATGGATGATCGTGGCTAGGTCAGAGTCCAAAACATACAGCCGAAGCTGACACACCAGATGTAATTGGCAAAATGCCCCTTTCACCACAGCCGCCACCTGGACATCCAGGCGGAGCTGCGGGTCCAGGAGCACCCCCAGACTCCGAACCTGAGATACCAGGGCAGGACGGACCCCATCAATGATGGGGGCCACCACTCCCCAGGCCTTCCCCATGACCATCACCTATCTTGTTGGGATTTAACCTCAGACGGCTCACCCTCATTCAATCCCCCCACAGCTGCCAAGCACTGGGCATGCACCGAGACTGCCGGGACTGAGTCAGATGAAAAAGAGAGATAAAGCTGGGTGTCATCAGCATACTGATGACACCGTATGCCAAACTCCCTAACAACTTCCCCCAAAGGCTGCATATACACATTGAACAAGAGAGGGGACAAGATAGAACCCTGCAGGACTCCACATGTGAGGCCCCAGGGAGAAGATGAAAAATCACCCAGGACCACATGCTGGACATTCCCAGCCAGGAAGGAGCGGAACCACTCGAGAACAGCCCCACCAATCTCTGCCCGGTCCTACAGCCGAGTCACCAACAATTCATGGTCAATGGTATCAAATGCAGCTGAGAGATCTAATAGGATCAACAGGGTCGAATGACCCCAGTCCAACTCACGGGAGAGGTCGTTGACCAAGGCCACAAGTGCAGTCTCCGTGCCATATCAAGGACAAAAACCCAACTGGGAGGGATCGAAAAAGTTAATCTGGCCCAGATGCTCCTGCAACTGCCGAGCCACCACCCATTCAATAACCTTCCCTAAAAAGGGAAGGTTAGAGACCGGTCGATAGCTGGCCAGGACACCAACGTCCAATGATGGCTTCTTGAGCAGGGGCTGCACCAATGCCTCCTTAAGGCAGTCCGGCACCCTGCCCTCCCCCAGTGAGGCACTGACAATCCCCGCCAGCAGTGGCCCTAATGTCTCCCGACTGGCCTTGACCAGCCAGGATGGGCATGGACCTAGTGCACAGTAAGTGGCTCAAACAGTCTCCAGAGCATCCCCCGCATCTGAGGGCAACACATCCTGAAATTCATCACACAAAACAGGACAAGGCGGGGCTTCTACTGCCTCTGGTTCACCCACTGCTAAAAATGCCTCATCTTCTATGTTTCATTCTAAACAATGCACGGTACTGGACCCCTGCCACTCAGGGACCGAAAGTGGAATTGGACAGGCCCGACCCCCACCTAACTTCTTGGTTTTAAAACTTCTTTGAGCTTTTCCTTTAGGGCAAGCAGGTAGCAGTCATTACCCACTGGGAACAGATGGACCCCGTCACTGTGGAACAGCTCTGGCTTCTTACGCAATATGACATGGTGGCTCATGGCTTCGCTGTCCAGTCCCCGTAGTCATTTCCCTATTTCCCTGTTGATGGTCTTCCTAGTTCTGTCTATCTTTTGCGAGGGTATACCCTGCCCCAGGACATCCTTTCAATTAAGTCAGTCCAGACTATCACTGTGGCTAGGAATAGCTGTTTCACCTCTCCTATATCCCTCTTTACATTTTTTATTAGCTGCACCCCTTTTAGGTGTACCAGATGGTTTTTCCCAAATGCACTACTATAATCCCTGGCCAGGGGATCCTGTCTGCTCCCTTCAACACAGGGAGCAACTGATGCCACCTCATGCCTCCACAACCCTTCCATTAGATCTCAGCCTGCACCGACAGCCCCAGCTGGGATCCCCAGTTCATGTTTCTGACCACCTTGCTGGCCCAGCGAACCAGGCTGTGGCCCATAATCCATACCAGCAGTCTGCGGTGAGGAGGCGGACCTGGGGAGATAGACCAGTTAGTGGGAAAGAGGCAAGGTGTCCCGAAAGTAGGACTGGTATGCCTTGGAGCGCCATCTGCCTATGGCACATATACCCTGCTCTGGCATGCCTGATGCGGCTGTGAAACTGGCAGCCCCAATTCTAAAGGAATGTGTCCCAAACTGCTTGTGTGGGATCTGGAGGTTGGCTAGTGTGGCCTGCATGACTGCTGTAAACTGGTACCTGTCAGGGGTAGCCCGTTGGCATGCCTGAACAGGAGGCCTGGGAGGGGTGGCCACACCATCAGGTAGGTGTTCAACGCTTGCACCAGACATAGGTCCAGGGAGCCCACCCTCACCAGTTGCACCATGTGACTCCTGCCTCTCTGGTCTGTTTTTGAGCTACGCAGGCGGATGGTCACTGCCTGCTGACTGACCCTTACATCCCCTACAGTCAAAGCCCTGGCTGTGGTGTCCCTGGTTGATTCGGCTACTAACTCGCTTGCCCAGAAAGCCCCAAAGAATGCCACTATACTGTCCTAAATAACTGAACCTCAAAACTAATTACACAAATTTGGGGAGGGACTTACACATGTCTGACTATAGTTGGGGCGTTATGGGCTTGTGCCCATCTGGTGGGTTGTCCCACTCCCTGGCCCATGCCTCCATCATTCGCCTCGTGAAGGAATCCCAGTCCGGGGGGAGGGGGGGACGGCAAGGCAGTTCATAAAGCCCAAGGTCACCAGTTTGCTGGCTATGGTGCCCACAGCCGCCCCCCGCTGCCTCAGTTTGAAAGCAAACTGAAGCATTTGGGCCCCCAGGATGGAGAAACCTAGGTCCCAACCCCACAGGGAGCGGTAACCCTGAAATTCATCAAACGCCCTTCCATATGCAGCCCTGGTTCATGGTGCCAAGGATCCCTGGATGGTGCTGTACCGTTCTAAGATCCAAGGGTCCACGCCGATGGGGGCAAGGGGTCCGGGTTCAGCCTGGCTCCAGGTGCAAGTGAATGAAGCCACTCCATCTGGAAGCAAGAGAGGGCATCGGCCACAACGTTAGCCATGCCTGGCACATACTTAGCCTGGGATAATATGTTGTGGTGCAGACAGGTCAGCACAAATGCCCTAACTAGCTTCATGATCCTGGGTGATCTAGATTACATTGAGTTAATGATGTGGCCCACCGCCTGGTTATTACACCAGAAGGGCACCACATGGTTGGCAAACTCAGCTGGCAACAGGTGGAACACCAGTACGATGGGAAACAGTTCCAAGAAAGTATGTTCCCTGGTCACCCCAGCCTCTTCACATTCAGACGGCCAAGAGGCCATGCACCTTCTGTCCCTAAAAAATACCCCAAAATCCAGGTCATCAGTCATGTTGGAGTGGACCTGGAGCTCGGCCTCCACCAGGAGGCGCTCCCTCCAGATGCTGACCTTGTTAAAATCCTTCAGGAAAGAGGCCCATGTCCCTAGGTCCTCCTTCATGTCCTTCATAACCCATATGTCATGGTGGAGCTATGGATCGCCTGACAGTTTCACATAGAAGCGGGACAAGAATGCCCATCCTGGGTTGACCACCCAGCAGGCAAAATTGAGGGTCCCAATAAAGAATTGCAGCTGCCATACCGTGACATTAAGGGCTGATTTGCACTTGCTAATCTTGACCCGCATGGCGGCCAACTTATCCCCTGGAAGGTGGGACATCCCTGCCACTGTGTCCAACTCTATTCTCAAGTACTGGAGGACAGTGACCGGCCCCTCCATTTTTTCCAGGCCAAAAAATGGGCATATCTTCACTCCCAGGTAGCCAGGAGGAGATGTGCCCCGATGGATGCCAACACATCAGAATACCCCACCCTGGCACCGCCAATTGCAGCTAGCCTTGCGCCCATTGGGGAGTGATAGGGAACCATACCTGGAGGGCCTGCCCTGACAGCGGCAGGGGGCTCATGGCAGCCACCATCACTGGGGTTGAGAGTGGGAGGTGGACCACCAGCACCCACATCCCATTCCACCATAGAAGCTGGGTGTTCACCTCATTGGGGCTCCCTGTTGGTGCAGCTGCCCCTATCCCTACCATGCTAGGCAGGGTGTAAGGTTCTGTGCCCGGGGCTTTGTATTGGGCCAGTCCCTGGGCTGGCATCCCGGGGTACCAGCCTCCGAGTGCTCCGGCTATTCCAGGTTGCGAGGTTCCCCCTGCTCACCCCTCCTGTATCTGGCGCTCTGACCACTGCTACTAGCTCCTGTGTTGGAAAGTTGGCTCGCTGTTCCGCCATCGCTCAGATCACCTGCTCCAAAGCCTCGATCCTCTGCTTCAGGTCGTCGTCCTCCTGATCTTGGAGTCCCTGGTGCCCGCCTGGTTCCTGGTATGGCTGCACATACCTGTGGTGGGGGAAAACTTAGGGGGGTTCCCCCATCCAGTTCCATCCCCGTGAGGAGCTGCTGGGCCCCACTCAAGACCTGTCCCACACCCCACATGGGGCAGTGGTCCTGGCAGGGGAATTAGGGGTTGGGACACCTGGGGCAGTGCCGGTTGTGGAGCTGGGGGCAGTGGAGCGGGCTCACCCCATTGTTGTGGTGGGGGTCCCTGCCCTGGGAGGGGCTGCCATGGGGGGGGCAGCCTGAGGAGGGTACACCCTCTGGCGCCTTGGTGCCAGCAGTTCCTCAATATATCTGGTGGGGGGGTGACCCTCTTCGAGGGAGAGGATCCATAGGAGGCCCAGAGGGGTCCCCCAGGGTGGCAGCAGCAGGGGGGCGAGCAGGATAAGAGGTGCCATCATTGGATGGCCTGCTCCCCTGCTCATGGCAGTCATGTCCCGAAGGAGGGCCTCACAGCCCACCAACCTGTCCTGCAGGGACAGGGCCACCACAACCCTGTCCTGCACTTGCACCGAGTGGCCCATCCCCACTACGTGGTGCAGCACCAGAACCACTGCATCCCCAAGGCCACACCCCACAGCTTCGGGAGGGGCAGGGGCAGCCCCACCTGGGAGAGACACCAGCTGCAATGCCAGGGGCACCATGGACCGGACTGGGTCCAGGGGGGTCAGCAGTCATTGGGTCGCCGGCAGTGCTGGGAGTCCCACCAGGGGAGCTACGGGCCCCACTGGGCCTGGAGGAGGCACCACCTCTGGTTCCAGATGGGCCATTGGCCAGTTACTTCACCAAGGCCTGGGCGCCTTGGTGGCTTGCCATTTCTTTGGCCGCACCATACTCAATTAGGTGGATAGGTGTACTAACCCCCCACCACAGCGTCTGTCGCTGGCTGGATCTCTGCGCAGCAGCTAGGCCACACTGGAAGCCTAGGAGCATCCTGCTTCTGCTCCTCAGGGCTCCCGCCTGGAACTGGGGCAGGAGCGTGCAGCAGACTGGAGCTCCGCCCCTCCGTGGGCAATCACCAGTTGCCCCTTTCCTTGCCTAACTGGCCAGGGCTGCCTAGCAACCTAACCTGGCTCCTGCCTGCTCCCAGGTCCTGCCCCATTCTTGAAAAGGAGCATGGCAAGGGGACCTGTTGCAGCCATCTGGCTTGCAAAGGGTCAATTGCCTACTACCAGTGCACTACTTACTATTGATTGAAACCACTCCACTTTCCATTTATTGACATACCCACTTCATTTTCTTGCTTGTCAAGGCCCAGGCCTCAAGCCCTTGCCCCAAGAGTTCCTGGAGCAGTGGCTGACCCTGCAGTGCCACTGCTCTACCTTGTCTCTGGCCCAGCCACTTGTCCAAGGAGTCTTTCTGCACTGGCCAGGCCACACCCTCCTGCTGTCTGTCTTTAGCTCTTCTACACATCCCAGCTTCCTGCTTGGCAGCCAGTCAGCATATAAGGCTGGCTGGTAGTAGCAGCAGGAAGCTGGGTGGAATATTTGTCCTGCTCCACATCCTGTTCCTGCCTGATCTCTGCTCTGACCCATTGTCTCAAACTTGTCCTGTTCCCCTACTCTGCCCTGAGCCTGATCTGACCTGACTCCTGTTCCTAGCCCTGTTTTTGCCCCCTGTTGTTACCCAGTTCTGGCCCCTTTGTTTTTGTCCCTGCTCTGATTCAGGCCTGTTCTGACCCCTCTGTTCTGATCTGACTCTACCCTGAATTTTTGTGTCTCTGTATCCCCACTCCTTGCTCTGGCCCATCTTCCCCTATTACTCCCACCCCAATGATTAACTCATGCCCCGGACAACTGATCCCTTACACTACGTATCTTCTGTCCACAAGACTAAGCTTTCTGATTATGACACAGTCATTCCTAGACCCAGTCATTCCCAGATCACACATCCATCTGCCCCTCTGGCTTCAGACCTTGACCCTGGCCTGGACCTTGACATTCTATGACCCCGGCCCATTCTCAGAAAGACCATTGCATGGATATTTAGCTTTACTGTATATACAGTATATCACCCACTTCAGTTTATGGAATATATACCAGCACCCTCATAAACACTTTTTCTTCTCTATGGTTTTATCCATGTGTTAAAAAACTCAAATAGCATTTGACTTCCACCTCTACAGTTCCCTGTGTACATGCGGTATTTCAATGTAGGAAACATTTCAACACAGGAAAATCGTTTTAAGTAGTAATTGCTCTTCAACTTAAAAAAATAGAATATTAATTTATATTAAGAAGCAGGTCTCAAATATAGCCATGGCCTACATCATTCAGGGCTGTGAAAACCAGCAGGGCAATTTTAAATTTAATCTGTTACTCTACAGGTAGTCAATACTAAGAACGCAGAGCAGGCAGACCCAAGTCAGTAAGCAGCCATGCTGCTGCATTCTGAACAAGCTGCAAGCGATAGAGAAGCACTTCTGGAAGCCCATAGAAGAGGGAGTTATATAAATCAAGCATCATGGCCACCAGAGCATTGGTCACAGTGGCAAGGTCATCCTGAGATAAATATTAATATAGTTTACATATTAATATAGTTTACACAAATTGTGCAGCTGGAAAAAGCATCTTTGAACCACATCCAATATCTGAGCTTTCATGAAAAGCGCATGGTCGAAAATGACCTCATCTTCATATGAAAATGTTCGTATTGGCTGCCCCTCCCCACCAGAATTACTTCAGTCTTGTCCAGATTGCTTACAAGGTAGCTCTGACTCATTCAGCTGGCTCTGTCTTTCTGGCATTCCTCAAGGGAAGAGACCAAGCTGACAGGTCCCATGAGACAAGAGATATGTAGCTGTATATCATCAGCTTACTGAGGATCAGTAACTATGTCAAAATCAACCAGGGGAATAAACTTGCTAGGGTCCCACAGTTATCCATTTCAAAAGACGCAGAGATTAAAAAAAAAATCCTGCCCAAGTCCTTCAATCTTCTCTCCAAAAAGTGTAGCAAATTTGGAGAGAAGATTGAATGCCCTAACTAACCAATGAAGTGCTGTTCACAGCACTTCATTGGTGGGGGGGGATGGAACTGTAAACATGCGGGTCACAGACATCATTGCTTATGCCGGCTGCAATCATGATCCATGAATAAGTAGGGATGGGCGAACAGGGTTTGGAAGTTCAGAGTTCGACCCGAACTCGGCTTGTTCAGATGACCGAACACGAACACGAACGTGAACATACCGAACAAACCGAACACCGAATGGCAAAATGGCCAAACAGTTCGGTCAGTTCGGATCGCGTTTGGGTGAGTTCGGGTGGCAAAAAAAGGTTCACTGGAAGGTCAAACATGACAGGGAGGTGTCAGTCACTGAGGAGCAGACTTCCAGGCACCAGGGGTGGAGAGGCTTGCAAGAAACGAAACTAATTATCTGCCTCCTCCCTTCCCAACACCTTCTGAGCTAGTCACTGTTCCTGAACA
>QEPC01012398.1:382064-404198 GCA_003113815.1 Sphenodon punctatus
ATTCCCGGTCGTGGTCCCGGTCCCGTCACGTCTGTTTGGGGCTTTTATTCACCCCGGGGCATGGTTGTTTTGTTCACCCCCACTGGGGATCCACTGTGGTGAACCGCCCGCCCATAACGTCTGGAATCACCCAATGTCATGGACCAGAAACTGGCCAAAAGACAGAATGAGGCTGAAGGGAAATTTTCAGTTTGACCTAAAGTTAACAGCAGAGGTGCCACAAATGTGTACACAAGGATTGGTGGTGTTTAATAATTTTATTAATGATCCAGAAAGGGTTCAACAAGGACAAAATTGGCAAATTACTTTGGCTGGTCAAGATGAAAGAATGTGTGGAATGAGAAGGACCTAGCAATGCTAGGTGACCGTCAGCACGATTCTACATGAATCAAGTGTTCACAAATACAAGGCAATGCTGATTTGAAAAAGAAAAAGTTGGAACTACTCATTTACTTTGTTGGACTGTAAATTAATTGTAACAGCTCAGCAAAAAACCTAGACATCACTGAAAAGAGCTCATTGAAGACTTCAACCCAATGTGTACATGCTGTCAACAGAAGCCAACAACCCTCTCATGGTGGGCCAGCTTTCTTAGCTTGGTGTCTACCATTTGATACAGAATTGTTACCTGGTATTGATTAAAGTTAATGTTTTCAGGCCAAAACTTTTCTTGTGGAGTTTGGCTCACAGCAGCTGAAATAAAAGAGTCTAAGAGAGTTATCTGCATTATATGGTGAACATTAATCATTAACATAATGTTGTGCTCATGAGCAAAACGTTACGGAGCCATTAATACTGGGACCCTTGATGCAGTGAAACTGTATTGTGGAAATGTAGTAGTTAGGATATGGTATGGCAACGGTTGTGCTGAATGCATTGTGTCAATGTATATGACAACATGAATAATAATATAACATTATTATAAAATCACCTATGGGCATTGGTGGCAATGGGGAAAATGCAGCAAGCACAGATCTCTGCCTATGTGCATCCTGAACATAATTTGTTGGTTGCCTTCTTTAAATGTTTTTAATTTAAATCATCAAATTGGAAAGATCCTCAAGGGATCCTTAGTCCAACCCTGTGGTTGGATGCAGGAAGACTACAGCTACAGCATCCCTGACAGATGCTGCCCAGCCTCTTACTGAAAACCTTCAACAATGGAGACCCTACAACCTCCCTCGGCAACATGTTCCATTGTCATCTCAGCTCTTACTGTTAGGAAGTTTTTACTAAGATTTAATTGAAATCTACCTTCCTATAAGCCCATTATTTCTAGTCCTGCCCTATGTAGCCAAGACACTTTTTATTCCAAAGAAAGCGACAACAGATTTTGAGACAAATAGCGGATTAATCATGTATAGTAGAATTAGGCTCGAAATGTTGTTTTATTTATAACCCCATCCCCCCTATTGGGGTTTGGGATATGTTTATTTCTTAAATGAAGAGATCTGAGTTGAACAAGTCAGGGGTCAAGAGTTTTCGCCCTCAAGCTCCGTAGAAGAGCTAGGGCCTATTTAAATAACAATTTCCCCTTGGGAATTAATTTATGTAACGAAAAAGGAGGATATTTATTTAAATATAGGATAAAAACCCATATATGTCTAAATTCTTTATGGGGTATTAAAATTCAATTCATGCTTGATGATTAAAATGGTTTTAAATGGATTAAGTGAAATTATATTACGCTTTGGACCCTCTGAGGATTGTTCAGAGGGCTGGTTTATGAATATTTCCTGGACACTTGATTTTTGCAGGAGTTTTATGTTATGTTGTATGTTTATAGTATATTTTTGTAAAAACCTATGGTTGACACAAATAAAACATATATATATATATATATATATATAATTCCAAAGCAAATATTTGTAACATTCCCTTTTTAAAAAATTTAAAATTTAAAAATTGTAACCTTTTTTGTCAAGATAGCATGCTATCAACTAAAGGCCATGAAACCTAAAAGAATACTACTTTACTCATAATCTCCTTACCAGTTTAAAACTAATTGCTTGGTGTACCTATACCAGGTTTCAAAGTGATGCATTTTGAAATGACAGGCTGTCAGGGCTCACCACCGCCGCCAATGTTTCCGGCAGTATAGGTGGCGGGGCCACGGCCGGAGTGAGACACACGATGACAGTGGGACGCCCGAAAGCACTAGCTCACACCTGGGGACAGAGCCAGCAGAGCCGGCTCCACAAGCAGCTGAAAGTGTTGGGGAGGAGCCCCGGCCTGTGCCGACAGGAGACGGTGAGGCGGGGCCAGCACGCTGCACCGCTCCATGCGCCTGCGCGCTTGGAGGGGCGGGGCTAGCACCATATAGAGGGAGGCTAGGGACACAGCAGGTTGCTGGTGATCAGCAACGCTGTGAGAAGCTGGCCCCCTGCTTGGATCGTGTGGAGTATGTAGCATAGTTGTGCGTATCGTGAGTAGTGGTGTGAGTGGGGACTGCCTGAACTAGTGTACAAGGATGGTGTGGTAGTGTCGGCGTGTGTGGTTCTGTGGAATCGGATATTGTATTGCTAAAGCTAGTGTGTGTTGTTTGGCATCATGTTCTCACCTCCTCCTCACCCGCTGTGTCTGGGCCCCTCCTGACCCCGTGATCCTGGGTGAGAGTGTTCTGTGGGTAACCTTCCCTGCTTTCCTGGGGTCTGCAACCTCATTCCCCTCACTTGTGTATGCACCTTTCCCCCCTGGTCACTGTGTGGGTTTGTGTGGGGGTGTGGGTGAATACGGGTGTGGCTGGTGTGGGGGGTACCAGCAAAGAGTGGAAGGGCTCCACTCTGAGCACCGCTGTCTCCTACCCCTGTGATGATCTGGCCTCTTCCCATCCGGGAATACTTGGGCCATATAAGATCCTGAGGGGTTGTTTTCCTCCAACGAGCATATGGAGCCCGCTGGTATGCGAGTGTGTGCTTTTCCCCGGGTGGGGTTTGTGATCCCTCTCAGCTCTGTGGTCCCTTTCTATTTCCCCCTAACCTAACGTAGGCTATAAATAGAAACCTAGAGACACCATTCAAAGCCATTTTGAGTGAGAGTGGGGGAGGGAGGGCTGGGTTAGGAAGTGGGGACATGCTCTCTGGTGAGAGGGGGAATTATAACCCCAGTGCGGTTTTTGTATACTGCCCAGTGAGAGCGGGGGATATGGGAGGTATGGGGCAGGGGATATCTCCCTCACTGTCTGGGCAGAACAGCCAGGGACCGAGAGATCTGGATGGGGGGGCCCGCTGGGAGGAGGGTCGTGGTCATTAGGGTCATGATGGAGTGGGGGAAGTATGGTCATGGTAGGGGATACGTTCAGTCTGTGAGAAGGGACAGATGCTTGGTGTCTGTCCCTCTCACTTCCCCCCAAGCAGGTGGTGAGGTGGTTCATGATCAGAGGATCCCTGGCCAGAAGCTGATGCTGTTGAACGTGAGGTCGGTAGTTAATAAAGCTATAACTGTTCAGGAATTGATCCTGGACTATGCGGCTGACCTCGTGTGTATCACAGAGACCTGGCTGGACACTGAGTCAGGGCCTATTTTGGCTGACTTTGTTCCAGCTAGGTATTCTGTGCAGCATCAGCCACAGCTAGGGGGATGGGAGGGGCAGTGTAGCCATTGTTTTTAGGGAATCATGGTCTATTAGGAGGTATCTGGTGTAATCTATATCGGGTATGGAGGGTCTCCATTTTGTGATTGATTTGGCAGGAGACAGATTGGGGGTGCTGCTAGTATACCGTGCACCTACCTGTACAGCAGCATCCCTACACGCTCTGATGGAGCTGGTGACAGGGATGGTATTGCAGTCCCTGAAGATGTTGGTCTTGGGAGACTTCAATATTCACACCGATGCCGGTCTTGGTGGGGCGGAGCACAAGTTCATGTCTGCCATGGCAACCATGGGCCTGTCTCAGGTAGCCATCGGCCCAACACATGAGGAAGGGCATACCCTGGACCTGATTTTTTGCACTAGCCTTGAGTGGGGGAGGTGGTTGTTGAGCCCTTGTCATGGATGGATCATTATCTCCTGCAGACCTGTCTCCCAGCGCACGTTTGCCACCAGAGAGGTGTGGAACAAATTTGGTTGGTCCGCCCCCGGAGACTGATGGAACCCAAGAGGTTTATTTATGAATTTTACAAAAAAATTATAACCTGCACCCTCCTGCACATTGGCAGCCCAGGACGGCATACAACAGGTTCTGGAATTACCCTCTTGACGACCATCCGCTTGATGACCTCATTACTTTTTGGAACACCTTGTTGAATGAGGCCATCAACTGGATGGCTCCCAGGCGTCCACTTCCCCAGCTTCAGCACTGCAGGTTTCCCTGGTTTACCAAGGGCCTGCGGCAGCTGAAGCAGAAAGGGTAGCAGTTAGAGCGCCGGTGGAGCCGGTCTCATGCTGAAGCCGACAGATTGGAGTGGAGCAAGTTTACGATTCCCGTGGCTATGTGGGCAGCAAAGAAGAAACTCTTTGCTATCCTCATAGCATCTACAAAGTCTCAGCCAGCGGAGCTCTTCTAGGTAGTGCGGAGGCTGATTGGTCCGGCCGCCCTCTGCCTGGAACTTGAACCATCTGATGCCCACTGTGATTTGTTTGTTGATTACTTTGCAGATAAAATTGCTCAGATTCACCAATATTTCGACACCGTGCTTAATACAATGCGAGAACCAGAGACTGTGGAAGCCCCTCCTTGTCTGGTTTCATGGGATCAGTTTCAGTGGGATTTGCCCGCTGATGCAGAGGATGTTCTGGGGGCGGTCAGAGCCACCCTTTGTGAACTGGACCCATGCCCATCAAGGCTAGCCGGGAGATGTTGGGGCCACTGCTGGCGGGGGTGGTCAATGCCTCCCTTCAGGAGGGCAGAGTGCCAAGCTGCCTCAAGGAGGTGGTGGTGAGGCCTCTGCTCAAGAAACAATCACTTGATATTGACTCCCTTGACAGCTATCAGCCTGTCTCTAATTTTCCCTTTTTAGGGAAGATTATTGAACGGGTGGTTGCTCAGCAGTTGCAGGGGCATCTGAATGGCATCAGTTTTCTAGCTTCCTCACAGTCCGGCTTTTGCCTGGGTTATGGTACTGAGACTGTGTTTGTGGCTTTGGTCTGTCCCAGGAATTATCAGGGCCAATCGACCCTGTTGATCTTGTTAGATCTGTCAGCTGCTTTTGATACCGTTGACCATGAGATGTTGGTGACTAACTTGCGGGACCAAGCCAGGGTGGGTGGAATTGTTCTTGAATGGTTCCACTCATTCCTGGCTGAAAGAACTCAGCAGGTGGTACTCGGGGATTGTTCTTCATCCCCCCGGAACATCTCATGTAGAGTCCCGCAAGCCTCTATTATGTTCCCTCTCCTGTTCAACGTATATATGCAGCCACTGGCCAAGGCCGTGAGAGGGTTTGATGTTCGGTGTCATCAATATGCTGCTGACACCCAACTCTACCTCTCTTTTTTATCCGACCCAGACTCTGCAGTCATGGTGCTTACCTGATGCCTGGCAGCTGTGGGGGCCTGGATGAGGGCGAGCTGACTGAAGCTGAATCCTGACAAGATGGAGGTGATGTTAGTGGGTAGTGACGTCCCCTGTCATTGATGGAGTCCATCCCCCATTGGCATTTCAGGTTTGCAGTATGGGTGTGTTCCTCAATTCCCAGATCTGCCTGGATGTCCAGGTGGATGCTGTGGCGAGGAGCACATTTCACCAATTACACCTGATTCAGCAGCTTTGGCTGTATATTTTAGACTCTGACCTGGCCACTGTCATCTATGCTTTCATTACGTCAAGACTAGACTATTGTAACACGCTGTACATGGGGCTTCCCATGGTGACAGTCCGGAGACTGCAGCTGGTGCAGAATGTGGCGGTCCGCCTCCTTACAGGAGTGGGCCACTGTGAGCACATTACAGCAGTGCACCGTTCTCTGCACTGGCTGCCTATAGCCTTCTGGACCCTAAATGGTCTGAGACCCGCCTATCTGCAGGATCACCTCAATCCCCAGGCCCTGAATCAGCTCCTACAGTTGGCTGGGGGTGCCTTCCTGGAGGTCCCTGAGGTTTCCCGGTGGACAAGTCTGGAGATGGTGTTCTCGGTGGCCGCACCTAGGCTATGGAACTCCCTTTCAGCAGAGGCTCGGTTGGCTCTGGACCTCCCCCTCTTTTCGATGAAATTGCAAGACCTGGCTGTTCCGCCAGGCATTCGGTGAGGGGGAGGGGTGAAGGGTGGGGGGTAGGGTGATTTATTTTTACCTCCAGTTTAATTTATTGAATAGTTTTAGTGTTTGATATTGATATATATATTATTGTATTTTTATATTTATTTTACTGTTGTTAGCTGTTGGCGGAAGAGGTGGCGGAAGAGGTGGGATAAAAATATTATAATAAAATAAAATAAATTTTTGCTGAGATCTCCTCCCTTGTCTCCCATGTAGAGCTGAAAAGGGTAGTCCCAGCATAGGGCTGGAACTTGTGCTGTGGTTGACTTACTCCTTCTTCCTACTGAACAGCTGACCATCAGTTAGCCGGAATTACTCCACACACACACTGCTCTGTCCACAGCACAAGTCCTAGCCCACATCTTAAGGTGCAGCCACACAATGCACTTAGCACGCCTTGGGCAGCCTTACCCCATTCTGGGCAGGCTTACCACTTGATGCCCACTGTGTGGTGGGGCAGGTAGCTCCTTCAATGCACTGCATCCTTGGAAAAAATCTGAGAATGAAATGCATAGCAGCCTTACCCAAAATGGGGTACTATTGCCCAAGGCGTGGTAGCCCATGTGCCCAAGCCCCGTCTGCCCCACCGCATGGCAAGGTCTGCTGCAGGGCTTTGAGCAGTGCGTACTGTTGCCTGTTGTGCACAGTCACGTCACAGGTGGGGATGGGATATTAATAGGGTGAGGGGAGGGAGGCAGGGCAGGGCCAGGTGGCCGCTCATGTGACCGGTGCCTCAGCCCACCCTGGCTGTGGTGGGCAGGAGATCTGACAGCAGCCCAGCCACCTGGCTGCCCAGTTCTCCTCATTGACCCCACAGTGTGGTGTCTGCGCTTGCCCACCAAGGACTGCATGGGAATTGGGTCCTTCACAGCTCGTGTGGCTGCACCCATAGTGGAACTGGAAGAAATGTAATTTCAGTTCATTCCCGTTTCAGTATTCCACAGCTTGTATGGGAAATCTTGAGGGACCAACTGGCTGCTGAAAGAAGTGGTAATGATAATTTAGAGTCTATTTACATAATAGAATTTTTTAAAATGTATCACTAGGACTGGACAGGAAAAGGATTTCCTTTCCCACATGAAATCCTGAAACCCCAACAACTCTTTTCATCCATTCAAAAAGTCATCAAAGTGGGAACCCCCAAAATGTTCATTGTGGTCTGTAAAGGAGCTACATATCCCAGGATGCACTCCATTAAATAAAGACTGCACTTGCAGCTCGTCCTAATGTAACATTTCCATAACTCGGTAGGTGGATGACAAAAAGAGTTAATAAAATAGTCTTTCTACTTTAAATCACAGGTGAACTAAATTATTAATGTGATGTAAGTGATGTACAGAATAACATTTGCATTACAAAACCACTGCACAGTTCATTATGATAGGCAGCTACAGTTAACAAAGGCTTATGATTAAAATAGCAGGGGGAAATTAGCCTACATTTAGGGGACATTACTGCTTGCATAAAGGTCCAGCATAAGGCCTGGACAGTACACCATTTAAATCCTACTTGAGCTGACACTCTCCATGAGTGTGTATTTCACAGTTACAGACCTGGATTTGTGTAATGTCTTCCCAAAGTATAACCATTTAAAACCAGTGTTGTCAATACCTTGATAACCACCAACACCTTGATCAACTACCAGCTGAGTCTTTCTGTTGGCATAAAGGGCATTGTTTCTGGCCATAATATCTCCCAATATTTATTAGGTTTACTCAAAAACTTAAAATAAGCAAGAAACATTTGTCTGTCCAAGGAGTGTCTCAAAGTAAATTCCAGGAGATGAAACCAAAGTCAGCTCCCAGTAACATTTCAGACGAATCTACTGAAAGCAACTGGGATGCAGAACATGAACGTACAAACTGGACCCGTAACTTATGGTTTTGCAAACAACTTACGCTCAAAACTCTCACAGACTTAGGCCCTTTTTAAATGGGCATTGTGTCAGTATGCGTGCTGGCGCGGGAGCGGAGGTGGGGGGAGGGTGCAGATGGGCACACCCCCATCTCCACCCACCCCCACCCATCACCCAAGCATGGAGCAACCTGCCTTCTCGCTGGTTACTCCATGCTTGGGTGATGCGTGGAGGTGGGTGGGCATGTGTATTCGGTGGGAGCGCATGTGCACGCATGCACACACACCCACCCGCCATGGTGTGTAAATGGGTGGTGCCCACACATAGGCCCTTTTTACACAGACACTCTAGCACCCATACAATGAGTGTTACATTTTATTATACATGTTGCAGGGCACCACTGCAGCCAATCACCATGAGCCCCGTGCACACATGATGCCTCCAGCCAGATCCTCTGGGTGGAGATGGGTGTTGGCCAGTGGGTGGGAAGCATTTCCCTGGGTGGAGATGGGTGGGGGCGTCTGTGTAAACGCCACTTTCGGTGGGTGTTGGTGAGTGTTTGCTCTTGGCCAACACCCATCTCCACCCACGGAGCAACTGGCAGTGGTGTCCGTGCATGGAGCCATGGCTGGATTCAGGATTGTTACCTATATAGATAACAAGGGCTAATGAAGCAAGAAAGAATTGATTTAATGTTAGTTGTTCTCCCGAGACTGCCTGTTAGATAGCAACTTATTAGATTACTAGCTGAAAACATCACCTTTCTTTGTCTCTATCAATTTATCACATGCATTTTGACAGCAGATTTCTTCCAATCTATAACACGCATATAGATAATTTAAAGTAAATAAAATAGTAGGGATTCTTGCTGTCTATATTTTTTTCTGTTTCCTTTCTCCCCACGCCTTGCCTTGTTCAATCTTAACAACAGATTGTTTACCAAACCTACAAGTCACACATCTATTGTCTTCTCTGTGTCATTTGGGGGAAATGAAATCTACCTTCCATATCTTTGTGTTCCTTTCCTAATGTTGATGATAATCCACAAAGAGAGAGAGGAAAGATACAGAATTTATTCTTTTTGTACACCCACATGGATTTTTAAAAATCTCAGCACTAAAATGTCACGTCTCAGCAGGTCAATATATTGATGTAGCTGCTTCAGATAGGTCAGCAGTTATTGCAGGAAAGTTCACATCACATATCAAATAAAGAAGAATTAGAGCAGTGGGTTTTTTAATTTCCCTAAGCTTGTGCCTACGAGAGCTTATGAACACTGCATCTGGGGAGTATAACAAATGAGATGGTGAATAACACAAGAGAAGACTGGGAAAGTTTATGGAACCAAGCTCACGGAACATTCCATGTCTAGTGATTCGGGATGTTCAGAGACTCTGAATTCTCAGCCAGCACTTTCTGAAAATAAGGCCTGAATAAAGTGTTTCAGTTTTCGTGGATGTAAAAACAATGGTGGGGAAGCGAGCAAGATAGAGAGAGATCTTGTAGCTTTGGGCATTAACCAGCCTTATCAAAACCTCCCAGACCCAGGAAGCACGTGACGCAGGACTTGCATGGAAATGGTGGAAGAGAGAAGGCGTGGAAGAGGGTGAGTTGGTGGTTATTTTTGTGTGTGTGTGTGTGTGTGTGTGTGTCTGCTGACCAGGTGCTTTGGCAGTTGGTGCTGAATGGGGGCTTATGCTAATGTAGCTGAGGCACTGCTGACTTCTGCAGAGATCTAATCAGGATCTGAGTGAATGGGGCCAGCCCTCAGCCAAATGAGCACTAGTCAGCCTTATAAAAGCCTCCCAGACCCAGGGACCGACTGGCCCATGAGCAAGCAAATAGGAGGAGAAAATGGGGAGTTTTGCATGATTTAGCAGGGTAGTTTGCATGGGAGGACACAGACGATGGTACGCTCATCAGGCAGGAAGCCAGGGGAGACTGTTCCCCCAACAGTCCTAACACTACATGTCCAATCTACACGTGACTCGGGGTGTTTTTAAATGAGATGCTACCATGCATGGCCACCCAGGAGCCACTCATCCAACCGCCCCTCTGAAGGTGGAGCAGGGGAATGCGTGCTCCCATGAGCCACGCAGCACCCACTCACGGCCACACTCAGAGCACTGCTGAGAAATCAGGAGTGCTTCATGCGAGGCAAGCCGAAAAGGTGCATGGCAACTGGCGACCACGCATCCCCTGCCCATATGAATGCTGGCATACGGTCAGCCACCCCAGCAGACCAGTCTGCTGCTCATAGGTACTGTGGGTGGGGGACAAGGAACTGGCCAGGAGCACATGGGAATCCAGGTTTCCCAGTACTCACACCAGGCCATGTTAATATCAAAGGCCAACCCAGCAAACTTCCCCCAGCCCCATGGTCCATGACAGGTGGGTTGTGAGGTGGCTGCCATGGTAGTTATGCTGGGAGCCCCATGCTAGAATCCCTCCCCATGCACTCCACCAGCTATGAACACCCCCCAGCCTTGCTCATTAAAAAACACCCCAAGTGTAACAGTAAGTGAGTAACCTGCAAGTAACATAGGAATAGGTATCTGTACCTGAGGAGACAGAGGGTGCGACGTGAACAAGAGGCTAGGAATACAGTCAGCGAGGAAACTCTTGTGGTGACTTGTGAGGTATGTGCTATTTGTTGTTTGTTTTCTTGCCTGAAAACATAATAGACTACACCTGCAATAAGTGAAAGTTGGTAGCCCTGCTGGACAAGAAGGTGAGGGGACTTGAGGAATGAATTTCCACGCTTCAGCTCATTAGAGAAGATGAGGAGTTCCTACTTAGGACACAGGAAGCACTGCAACAAGGACGACAACAGGAGATTGTCAAAGGATGAAGATGTAATGAGAAAGGAACATGGAAGAAAGTGACTGTCAGGAGCCGGAGAATCAGAAGGCATTCTGCACCAGAGGAACTAAGAAACTGCTTTAAGGCTCTTTCCACTTAGAATGACTGTGATAGAGTCACAAGAGCACTGTGAATTCGACTGCTAGAGAGAGAGAGAGGGACTGGACTGAAGCCTCAGCATGCCAGACAGCTGAATTGTAAGCTAGCAGCTTCAAGTGTGGCAGTACTGCTTATATAAGCCTGCAGGAAGGTTCCTCAGGGGGAACTGACCAGAGGGAAGGCTGTTGAAGGGAAGCAGGAAGTAGGCTTCTGGAAAGAGAAGGATCCAGGCTGGGACTAGCTGACAGCTGAAGCTCCAGGAGTTAGAAGGAAGGACTCCGAGGGGGACTGCGCATGCACCGATTGGGCTAGCTGTGGCAAGTGCGAGCTCCGACAGAACCTGGAAGAACACCCCCCCCAATGGAAATGTGACAGTTTAAAAAAGCTTAAAGGAATAAGCTGATGCCTAACAACAGGCACGGAGAACAGAAAAAAGGGAAAAAACAACGCAATAATGAACTTTTATACACGCTTGACACAGAGGCAGAAACTGGAGGCGGGCCCCAGAACCAGAGACAAAATGGTGTCCAGTGCAACGCAGACAGAGGATACAGGGTATTTTCAGACATTACGAGATCACAGTCAACCACTGTGAACCACGGTCAATCCCGCGGCGGGGCCAAAGCGCCCTGAACGTCTGTTCCGCGGGCGCCAGATGTTCACCACAGTCAATTCCCAGCAGGGGTCAAAATTAACTACCCTTCCGGAGCTCCAGCCCGGACCATCTCCCAAAGTGTGGTCAAAGTGATTCCCACCGGGAAACCAAAAAAAGTAACGTCTGAACGGCAACCACTGGCCGGAATCAAGCAAAAGGATTCCCAGCCAGGGACAAAGCATGCAGCGTCACTGCCAGGCAACGAGCAACAACACAGGCAGCAGAGGGAGATTTAAAGGGCACACAGCAGCAGGGGGACGTGACGGGATGGAGTGAGGTGGAAGGGAGAAGAGAGCGGAGGACGAGAGAGCAAGGGAGGAGGAGGAGGAGGAGACGCAGGTGGAGGAGGTGGTCGTTCTGCACATAGAGGCAGTGGAGAGAGCAGCAGCAGCAGCAGCAACAACAACAGCAGCCGGGACAGGCTGCCCCGGTGCTGGCAACCGGCCATGGGGATGAGGCACCCCAGAAACGGGTGAGGGGAGCAAGGGGGGGCAATGGCACAGGGGCACCAAGGGGGGTGGGCGGGCCAGCAGGTGGGGGGGTAAGGGGGAGGGATGCGGGGCTGTGGCAACCCGGCAACCAACCGCCCTGTCCCGCCCCTCTTATGGCCCACAGACATGGAAACAGGCCTGGGAGCCTGAGCCCCCAGAGGAGAGGGCCGGAGGGCATGCGGAGGAGGAGGACCAGGAGGAGGGGGAAGAACGCAACCCGGAGGGCAACCATGGGAGAAGGCAGTACCACCGAGGGGGGCAATGGGGGCACAGGGAAACCCAGGACTTCATTAGGACCTAGGGGACCCTGGAGCATCAGCTGGAGCTGGCCGTGAACCAGCCCAATGAGCACGTGTACAAGGAGATCATGCGGGACATGGAGGCGGCGGGGCACCACAGAACAGTGGCACAGTGCCAATCAAAGGCCAAGGAGCTCAAGAGGGGGTACAAGGTTATAAAGGCCAACAACAGGCAGTCCGGGCATGGAGCCCGGACCGCCCCCTACTATGATGCCTTGGACCACATCCTCCATATGAAGGGCTCCATAGTTGCCCCACGCCTCATGGGGAACACTGTGTCCAAGGCAGAGAACAGGCCAAGGTACCCCCGCCCCTCGCCACCCCCATGAAAGGCACCAGTTCCAGGAGCCCCGCCCCCCAAGAGGAACGCTCTGGGACCTCGGGGACCAGCAGGCCCCCCTCGCGCACCAACCCTGAGAGCCCCTAGCCGATGTCTGGAATGGGAGGATCCGAGGCTGGCACACTGGTCACCCTCAGCCAGTGGACACAGGGGGACCTCAGCAACACCGAGGGGCTGGCCTCGGAGGGATCCGAGACCAACATTGAGGGTGAGCAAGCGGGTGGGATGGGACAGGGGATGGGGGTGGCCTGAGGGGGGGAAGGGGGCACACAGGCCATGGGGCCGCCCTAGCTACCCCCTCAACACCCCAGACTGCGGAACAAGGGCCAGGGGGCCACCGGGGCACACACTCACCCGACCCCCCACCCACCCCTCCCCATTCCCGCACATGGCACGGCATGCCCCAGCACCTGTGACAGCCAAGCGAGGGAGATGGAGACAAGCAGCCCCAGGAGCAGCCAGAGAGCCCAGGTGAGGCAACACAACATGGGGGGGCGGCAGGGGCCCAGGGAGGCAGGGCGGGGGACCGGACCCTGGGGCGGGGATGGGCACAGGGGGAGGCCAAGGAAGGGCGCCCGCCTCCTCCCGAGGGGGGCAGTGCCTCCCATCCACAGCACAGAATAGGGGGCGGGAGGCTGGGGCGGCTAATCATCCCCTACCATGCACCCTAACAGGGCAAACGGCCAGGTTCCAGCAGGGTGGCCCCGTGCCCCCGGCCCAGCGGATGAGGGAGCACCGAGTATGGGTACGGCACTGCAGGGAGGAGCAGGCGGAGGACATAATCTGCTCCACCACCGAACAGGGTGAGTGGATGATCATGGCAATCAACCAAATGGAGGCGGCCACCAAAAGGACCATGCAGCAGGCGGAGGCAAGGGACCAGAGGCAAGGGCAGAGGTATGCCTCAAATGGAGGCGGGAGCGCCAGGAGCACAGCAGGCAGGTGGAGGCGTTCAGGCAGCTGGAACAGGCCATAAACTGGATGGTAAGGGAGCACTCAACCAAAATGAACCGATCACATGACATTGGCACCTCGCTGCTCCTACACGCAGGTACCATGAGAGCCTACATGATGGTAGCCGCCCCGCCAGGCAACCTGCCTTCCCCAGCCCCGATGCTGAGCCCCTCGGCGCCCCCACCACCTCCGCCACTGCCCCAGCCGCCGGCATGGTCACTGGGGCCACACTTCTGCCTGCTGGTCCCTGTGGGCCCCCGGGGGGAGCAGCCTCCCAGGGGGGGTCCACTGGCCCCAGGGCCGCCCGCCCTCCCACCACTGCCAGACCCTCTGGACACCAAGGCCTCCCAGGACACTGTAGGGGCCAAGGACAGCGGGGGGGAGGGGAGCTCCCAGAGGCCAGAGCTTAACGGTGCCCATCGGGCCACCAAGAGGGAGGCCCCTGAGATGGGGGGAAGGGGAAGGGCAGCCTGAGGGGGGACACTGTGAGGTGGGGCATTGGGAAGGTGATGGGAGCACATGGAGAAGGGATATACAATAAATGCATGGGCACCAATGTTGCCATCGTGTCTCTGTTATTATTATTATTAACAAACATTTATATAGCGCCAGCAGTGTACCTGGCACTTTACAAAGTAATAAAATAGACAGGGTCCCTGCCCCTAGGGCTTACAATCTGAGAGACAGGAGCTGGGGGAGAGACTTAGGAAGGGGAACAGAGGGAGAGACAAGGGGTCTAACATTCATGAAGATGCGAGGTCTCAAGTGCACGTACTTGGCTTGGTTACGATGAGAATGACAGCAGGCAGGTCCATGTTGCAAGGATAAGGGTAAACCGATCGTAGGTATAGGAATAGTGGCTCAGCAGGATAAAGAGTCAGACAGAGCAGAGCGAAAGAGGTGAGTTTTAAGGAGAGATTTGAAGGTATGAAGGGAGGGGGCAAGGCGGATGTGGACAGGGAGGGAGTTCCAGGCATGGGGGGCAGCAAGTGAGAAGGGACGAAGGCGCTTAGGGGAGCAGGGAAGGCGTGGAAGGGCGAGAGAGGGGACAGAGGAGGAGCGAAGTGCACGGGCTGGAGTATGGAGGGTGATAAGTGCAGAGAGGTAGGGGGGTACTCCTGTTCATGGGCCCGGGGCACAAAGGTCTGTAGGGGCATGGCCAGGGTGCTGATGGGGGCCCCGGGGTGGTGGGGAGGGTGTGTGTGGACTCAGCCCTCGGCCTCCCGGCTGATCCGCCTAGCCAGGGCAGCACGGATGCGCTTTGCGTATCGGTACTCCCGTGCGTTCTCTGCATTCACATAGAGTGGAACAGGGCTGGGAGGTCGCCGGGGCATGGGGCAGTTGAGGGCAGCCCCATCGGTCTTGTACACGTTGTGCAGCACACAGCAGGCTCCAATCATGAGGGAAGAAGTCTCCACTGTGTAGTCCAGCCAGCCCGCAAGGCTCCTCCAGCACTGCTTGAGGGCCCCGAAGGCTCTCTCAACCACGGTCCTGCTCACGCACAGGCAGCTATTGTAGAGCACCGCAGCAGGTGTCTGGCAACCAGGTACATCTTCATCAGCCAGCGGGTGAGCGGATAGGCCGGGTCCCCCAGGATGCAGGGGAGCATTAGCACTCCCTCAATCTGGGTCATCCCCATGTCCGCAAAGTCCCTGCGGTACATCCGGGCACAGAAGGGAGAGATGGTCATAATCCGGGCATCATGGCTGCGCCCATTGGGATGGGGGCCCGCATGGGGGTGACCTGTCTCTCCAGCCAGGGTTTTAACAGCTCAGAGAGTCACAGGACGACGTGCCTGTCCATCCAAAAGTATGCTCTCCAGGTGGCCTCGTCCTATTGTGCCAGTGCCCTGGCTTACCACCCCTGTGCCTGCTCCGCGACCCATACCCGCTGGTCAATGGGCATAGCGAGCAGGACTGCGCACCCCATGGTCTCCCTCTGCCACTGAAGCTGGCCGGCCACCTCGCGGAGCACAGAAGCCCGCCCCCGGGCGCAGAGGAGGGCCTGTTGGGCCGTCCCAGCCACCTGCTGGGCCCTGAGGTGGGCCAGGGAGCGCCTGCACCCATGGTGGGCTCTGCGGGCTCTGGAAGCGCTCCTGGCCATGCACACCCATAGCCGGGTGGCCTGGTGCACCTCAGCGGTCTGTATATGCAGGAAGTCCATGTGCGAGTGGTACCACTCCACGCAAATGGCTAGGTGCATCCCGCAGGTGCCCAACCGCCACTGCTCCATGATGACCAGTGCCCCGAGTGAGTTGGAACTGCACCTGTTATAGGATGGGGCCCGTGCAGACCTGCCCCCCGGTCATGCCCTGCCAACCGTGCCCGGGGCCCCAGGAGCTGTCCCAGGCCAGCAGGGACAGCTCCTGCAGGGTGAGCGGGACGGAGAGGCTGCGGGTGGCCCAATGTGCACACCTGCCTTCCCTGCAGGGAACCGGGCGCTCGTTTCTGTCTTCGCCCGGGCATGTGCAGGCAGCAGCTGCATTCCTGCTGTCATCACCTCCCACCTCTCGGTGTTGGCTGCCTGTTGTCCTCGCCACCCTGCTTAGTGTGTAGGCTGTCCTGTCTGTGTGCTCTGTTCCAGCAGCTGGGCTGGGTCCGCACCCCACATCTCACTCTGTAGTCATACAATGTTGCAGCCTGTGCCCTTATCGCTTGGCCTTGGAGCTCCCCTGCTTCCCCTCCCATCCCTCTAGGGATTGTGGGGCCCTCCGTTCCTTGCACTTAGTATCATCCGCTTACTGGACCATGACTGGCCGCTCTTCCCCAGGGCTCCCAGGCCACAGCACCCCCGGGGCCCCCCATAGCTGGATCTTCTGCGAGACCAAGGCCCTGTGTGACCTGTGGCATTCCCCAGCCATGCAATTGCTCCTGAGCTGCCCAGACAGCCTCACAGGTGCCTACGAGAGTATGAGCTCCGGGCTGATGTACTATGGCTATGTGGTGAGCACCCGCGACTGCCGGTTGTATGTAGAGACGCTAGACCTGTGTCCTTTTCCCGATGGGCGCATCCCCAAGATCAAGTGCTCACATGTGGGGTGGTCGGCAGCGGAGACTGTGTCCGCCCTCTCTGTGTGCAGCCTGGCTGCCTACATGGCCTGTCTGGCAGAAAGGGGACCTGCCCTGGCTGTGTCCTTCTTTGGCTGTGTTCACGGGGCCCGAGGTTACCAGCGGTCCCGCGGGGTGATCTATCACCACCTGTTCAAGCTGGGTCACCTTCTGTGGCCCCCAGCTGCTGACTATGGCTTGTTGGAGCCCTCTGAAGTGGAGGTGTCAGTGCTGGCCAGTGTGTGGTCCCGATCCGATGTGCAGATGGGCCTCACCATGCAGGATCCCTTTGAGGCATGCTACCTCATCGCCCACCACATGTCTGCGCTGGGGTTCCATCGGGGCATGCTCCAGTGGCCCCACTTCATGCACCTGGTGGGCCACCCAGCCCAGGGCCCCTTCGTGGCCCCCTGCAGCTGGCTGTGAGGCCCCCCTTTCCTTCTGGGCCCTGGATGCTGGCCCCGCTGTGAGCACCCACCTCCACCCCGCTGCCGCGGGCCGCTGCCCGCTCCCTCCATGATGTCCCTGATTCGCTGCTGTACTGACTGGTTCCTGGGGTCCCACTGCCCCTGCCTGTGGCTCTGTGCCCCCTCCGCGGGGGCCCCCTGTCCGTCTCTGCAACTGGTGTTCCCCTCTGTGGCTGCCTTCTCCAGTGGCCATGTCCTGATCTCCGATCCACCACCCAGCACCCAGGGGTGCTGATGACCTTCCTCGTCCGCCTGCGATCCCTCCTGTGCCCATGCCCCCCCTTGGGTGATTCTGTGACCACGGGGTTCTGGGGCCCCCGGACCGCACCTCCCAGCATCCTCCCGGGGTGTGTGTGTGTCTTTGGACCAGCTGCACGGCTCCGGCTCTCCTCCATCCCATCCATCACTCCCTCGGCAGTGCTTGAGGTGCCTGTCTGCCTCCTGGACCACTCTCCGGCCACTCCCTGTTCCGTGTGGCCTCCCCCTGTGCCTGTGCTCTGCCCATGCTGGGTCCCCCCGTTCCAGGACTGGCCGTGTAGCTGTGGGGTTGTCCATGCGGGCTGTGCTGTTGTGGGGGTTCTGGATGCCATTCCCCATGTCCTGCCCTGGCCCTGGGCCGGTTCCCACCCCCTGCTCCTCGTCCCCGCTCCCCTACCCCCCTGTGCCCGTTGTGCCGTGTGTGTTGTCTGTCCCGCTGTGTCCCCACTTCCCTTCCTTTCCCGTATGGGTGTGTCTGTGCTCATGTGTGTGTTTGTGCTGTGTGTTCCACTGTGACCTCGTCTCTGTGCCTGCTGTGTGCCGCCTCAGCGGCTCTTCTCCCTCCTCCCCATCCCTTCCCGTTTCCCTTGTGTGGGCGTTCCCTGTAGGCGTTTTTGGCTTCTTTTGCCCTCAGCTGGCCATGTCTGCCTCCCGCCCCTCCCCGGTGCCTTCTGGGTGTTTTGACCACTGCTGGGAATTGGCGTCACGTCTGTTGCGCTGCCCCGAGCCATGGTCTGTCGGTCCAATTCCCTGCCATGGTCCCGGTCCCGTTACGTCTGTTAGGGGCCTCCCTGGACCACAGGGGTTGGTTGGGCAGTTCGCCACTGCTGGGAATCCACTGTGGTGAATCGGGACCACATAATGTCTGAAATCACCCATAGAAGTTGGGGGGGAAAGACAGAAGTACTTACAAAAAGAATAGATACAGCTGAAGAGAGAATTGCATCAATAGAGGATCAGACAGTGAAAACTGCAGACTGGACAGACTCAGTGCAAAAGCAACTGGCCTGGCTAATGGAGAAAACTGAAGACCTTGAAAATAGGTCAAGGAGCTCCAATCTTAGGATAGTGGGCATAAAGGAAGGTCTCGAAACAGGGGGCATGATAAAACTAATATGGAACATATTAGAGACTGTTTTCCCTGAAGAGTCTACTCTAGACTACACATTCCTAAAATTGATAGAGCACATAGAACAGGACGTCCACCAAAAAGCCCTGCAGATCCTCCACGTACCATCATATTTAAACTGGCATCCTATCAAGATAAGGAGGAAATCTTGAGACTGGCCAGACAAAAGAGACAGACTTTAGAATATAAGAAAGAAAAAATAAAGATCTTTCCAGACTATGCACAAGAAACCATGAGAAAGAGAAGAAATTGAATTAAATATATGGGTACTTTAACAGAGGAGGGCCTGCAACCACAACTTTGGCCGCCAGCAAAAATGGCAATAATGCATAGAGGAAAGAGGTGAATTTTCACAGAAACTGAAGAATTAGAGATGTTTCTGCATGCTAATAAACCACAACAAGAGGGCACGGAATAAGATGGTATAGTAATAGGAAGCCTATGGAAGAAAACTAGTAAAAGACACTGATCTGCCACATTAGATGAAGTAGAGACATAACAGAATGGGGGTGGGGGGAGAAGGGGGGGGGCACCCTTTAAAAACAACGGTTCTGCAAGCTGTGTAGCAGAGTCAACGAAGTATTGGTAAACACACATAAAGGACTGAATAGACCACAGCACAGTTCTCAATTGAGAAACCATAAGGGGGAAATAGAAAAGCATCAAAAATGTTTTTAAAGTTTTACTGTCATGTTGACAGATTTGTTATTGTAGCGATGACCAGATGGATAGTTAAAGGGTACCGGAGGTTTAATATGTGTTGCAACCAGATGTGCATGAATAGCAACAACATAAATAATATTAAGAAATATGGGGAAGATTAAAATATTGACTCTGAATGTAAAAGGGCTAAATACACCCATCAAAAGGAGACGGGTTAAGAACTTATTAGTAGAAAAAAAAGTAGATGTTTTCTATTTACAGGAGACACACTTAAAACAAAAGGACATAAACAGATTTCAAAGCAAAAAATTTAAGTATATGTATGTGTCATCAGCACCCCAGAAAAAAGCAGGAGTAGTAATTGGAATAGCTGCAAACTGGAAATTTGAACATAAAAAAACAATAAGAGATACAGAAGAATGATTCTTAATGGTAACAGGGAAACTGGAGGGGCAAAAAAACTCTTTAGTAAATGTATATGCACCTAACGACCAGACAGGGGAATTTTTTCAAGATGTAATGACAAAAATGACAGAAAATCTATATGGAGAAGTGATAATACAGGGAGACTTTAACACCATATTAACATCATTAGATCATTCACGTAAGATCAAATTGAAGCATTGGCAAGAAAAAATACATGATAAACTCATAACAAATCATTGGATGGATGCATGGAGATATTGAAATCCCACAGCACGGGAGTATACATTTTATTCACAGGTTCATAATACCTATACAAGAATAGATCACGTGTGACTTAATTAATAAATGTATAGATACCCAGATTTGCCCCGTAGTATTCTCAGAACCAGGCAATAATCACCACACTGATATGGGAAGAGCAAGAAATTTCAGGGACAAAGACATGGAAATTGGATAAAGCATTACTTTAAAACAAAGAATATAAGGGAGTTTTACAGGACCAAGTGAAGGAATACTTTGACATAAATAAAAATTCGGTCCCGTCAATACAAGTATTATGGGAAGCCGCCAAGGCAACTAGCTCTGAGTGCTAAAAAAAAAAAAAAAGCATATATAATAGATCTTTATAGGCAACTGAATAGATTGGAAAAATTAAATAAAACTAGCCCCACGAAGACATTACAAAGTGAAATGAACAGAGTGAGAACATTAATAAACACACACAAAACAGAAATTACAATGAAACAACTGAAATATATAAAGGGATTTTATTTTGAACATGTAAATAAAACAGGTAAAGCACTTACAAGCTTTATTAGAAAACAAAGAAAAACAAATATTATCACAGAGATTTTAACAGAAGATCATAAATATACACAGACAAAGGACATTCAATCAGTGTTCCTGAATTTTTATTCCACACTGTATTCCTCAAGGGAACCAGATCTTGCAAAGATAAAACAATTTTTAGGGAAATACAATATCCCTAAGATAAATGCAAATCAGTGTAGCTTCCTAAATGCTCCTATAACATTAGAAGAAGTGCAGAACACAATTAAATCATTAGTGAAAAACAAAGCAAGTGGGCCCGATGGATTCCCCACAGAATTCTATCAGATGTTCACTGAGACAATAACACCATATTTGACAGATCTATATAATGGAATATTAAGAGAGCGGGAAATGCCAGAAACCTTTTATGAGGCCACTACCATTAATACACAAATCAGATAAACCTAAAGAGTTGTGTGAGAATTATAGACCAATCTCCCTGATAAATGTAGACTGTAAGGTATTCACGAAAATACTGGTGACGAGACTCGCAGGTGTAATAACAGAAATCATACACCCAGATCAAGTGGGATTTATACTCAACAGGGTGGGTACAGATAACAGTAGACGGGTGGTAAACATGGTACACCACGCACAACAACAGAAAATTTCAGACGTTACGGGGCCCATTGGCCCCGTACTGAAATCAACCCATTCGTTCCCTGCCGGGGTCACCCCGTCACAGCATATCAGATGTGCCGGGGGGATCCCGGCGGGGAATCCGGGAGGGGGTGGGGCCACGCGGTGCAGCGTGCGGCCGCACGGCCCTGCCCCCTCCACGCACCCTGCCACCCGCCCTCCGAGGAGACGGGCGGGTGGCGGGGCCAATGCGGCCGCCACGTCCAGCCGAATGCGCCACGGCCCGGGATCCTGCCGGTGATCCCGGGCCATGGCGAGCGGCCAGACGTTACTTTTTTTTGATCCCTGCCGGGGGTCTGTTTGACCACGCTTCCCAGGACATTCCCCCGGCTAGCCCGGGAAGCGTGGTTCAAATTGACCCCTTGTGCAGATAGACCGTGGCGAACATCTGGCGGCCGCCAAACGGACGTTCGAGGCACAGTGACCACAGATGGGTATTCACCGTGGTTCACTGTGATCTCATAACGTCTGAAAATACCTAAAGTCTCAGCCGATGCACACAAAGCCTTTGATTCAATTGAAAGAAAATCCCTGATGGCAACACTGATAAAAATGGGATTTAGAGGTAATTTTATGAAATGGCTAGATGCAATATACTCAACGCCAATGGAAAAACTCTTGATTAATGGGGAACTATCACAACCTTTTGCCCTAAAAAGGGGAGTGAGACAGGCTTGTCCCCTGTCGCGCTCCTCTTTGACATCATGTTAGAGGTGCTGGCAATATTATTATTATTCTTATTAACAAACAGTTATATAGCGCCAGCAGTGTACCTGGCACTTTACAAAGTAATAAAATAGACACGGTCCCTGCCCCTAGGGCTTACAATCTGAGAGACAGGAGCTGGGGGAGAGACTTAGGAAGGGGAACAGAGGGAGAGACAAGGGGTCTAACATTCATGAAGATGCGAGGTCTCAAGTGCAC
>QEPC01012398.1:420668-446890 GCA_003113815.1 Sphenodon punctatus
GGATGTCGGCAGGGAGGGAGTTCCAGGCATGGGGGGCAGCGAGGGAGAAGGGACGAAGGCGGTTGGGCGAGCAGGAGAAACGAGGGAGAGCGAGGGAGGGGACAGAGGAAGAGCGGAGAGCGCGCGCAGGAGTGCGTAGGGAAATTAGGTCCGAGAGATAAGGGGGAGCTTGGTCATGGAGCGATTTGAGCGATGTCTCTTCTTCATTGTTCAGCAGCATCCTCATTGCCAACATTACAACCTCCTGTTAATCATTCTTGGGGTCATTTATGTAGTGCTTTTAAGGGTGCAAAGCAACCAGTGTAATTTAGTAGGCCCTGCAAATTAATGAAATTTATCAAATAAAATGTTTCATCTAGTGTGCCATTTGTTTTCATTTTAGGACTAGTTTTAAGCAATAACAAGGATATTGCTGAGGTCCAAACCCCCACTATTTTATTCCAATAATCTGGAATGAAAAAAAAAAAAAACCTAGTCCTTATAATTGGAACTGGTTGATAACTATCATTTTGGACAACAATGAACAGGTTGTGAGAACGCACGTCTCTGAAATGGCATTGTGTAATGCATGAAATTGCAATTGTTTTTCCGAGTTCCCATTTCTTCCTGGCATTTGAGTTTCGTCACAGTCTCATAGCATTCAACAATAAAGCCAGACTGCACTTTGTACAGTTTAGAACTTTCAAGACTGAATCTTTGCCTTCCTTTTTTGTTATTATTTATAATTAACAGGATGAGGAGTTGTTTGTAATTGCCACATAAAAGTAAGACGAGTTTAATATCACCCTTTCATTATTAATTAGTAATTAAAATGTTTTCATAACCACAGCATAACTGCTTTCTGATGAAGTCACCATGATGTTTGTGAAAAAAATTAAATGACTAGCTGTTCCAGGAAGCTTTCCTGGGCCAAATGACTCCAAGGGTAAGCCTATTAAAGTCGTTGGTGGTATGCCACTGGCTCCCCGCATTTACTTTGTTGCTGCCATGTATTTTAAGAGGCTTGTCCTTTCAAAATCCAATAATAAGTAATGCCCTTGCAAACTTTGTCTAGAGCATTAGGTTTGCATTTTTCAATGTTAAACAAAGAACCACTTTTTTCGAATGGCACTACCTCACTATAGTTAAAGCATCAAGGACTCCACTGTATAAAAACCTTGTTTCGCAGGCTTATTTCCAAAAATGTCACCTTTTTGTTGACATTCTCCTCGTACTTAATATTTTTTTCCTAAACCTGATTCTTTCCTCCCCCAAATGCTCTGACTCCTTGTCAACAGAACTAAGCTGTGGCAAAAGCAGCTGGAGCCTGAAACTTGGCTTTGGCATAGTCTGCAGGGAGAAGCATGTACTTTACTCTGCTTGAAAATAACTGGTTTTGATTTTTACAAAGATCCTACTCTTTCTAAATTACAACCTGGGGAAGTCTACAGGTGTGCATAGCCACAAATGAAAAAGAAGAAAAAAAGTAATAGTTATCCATCTGGCCTTTACACTTATCACCTCTCTTTCAAAGTGGAATTGGGGGAAAGAATTACAGGACAAGAGGAAGGGACAAGAGCTGCTAAGATGGAGATTAAGGCTGCTTTCTCACATTACCGGGGGGAGGGGGGAGGAACTTCCATAAGGGCAATTGCGGCTCCGTTCTCAAGGAAATTAGGAATGCGCTATTCCACTTTTATGCCTCAAGAACACCCATGATTGTAAAAGCTACATTGGGGGACCCTGTCATGTGCAAGTGTTCTCATGGTATAAAAGTGGAATACCACATTCCTACGTACATGAATTCCCATGCGGATACAGCCACAATTGCCCTCACGGAATTTTCCCCCTTCCCAGGTAACGTGAGAAAGCAGACTAAGAGGAGCATTGTAGGCATAGCAGTCGAAAGGGAAGATGTTCTACACATCATTACATTGGGGGGACTGGCAGGAAAGCTACTTGCAGAACGGAATACAGTGGTCGGGGTTGGGGTGTGAGAAGAGCAGGTTGGGAGAAGGCAAACCAAGGCCTTTTTGTTGCATAGGCCGTTTCCAGAAGGACAGCCCAACACACCGCTGGGTGTTCCGGCGGGTGTGCAGTGGGGGGGCATCCATGGAAATGGGCTGGTGGGGCGATGGGTGTGAGCCATGTGTGTGGCCTCATGAACACCACGGTTGGTGGGTGTTTGTGCATGCGCACTCCCAGCGCACACCCACCTACACCCATCACCCACCCATTTCCACCCACAGGACTATCCAAAAAACTGGAGGAGGCCCCGTGGGTAGAGATGGGTGGAAGGGTGAGTCCGTGTAAAGGGACACTCACCCACCTCCACCCACTGCGGCCATACACCCATTCCCCCACCCATCCCTGTCCATGTAAAAATGGCCATAGATTGAGCACTTCTGTCAGTAACAGGACATGTATCTAGAGGCAGTCCCACAGTCACCTGCTGAACTCCAATCCCTTCCAGGAGCATGGCTTGATCTGAAAGTGAGGAGTTTCTCTAAGTCTCAGCTGACCAATTTCTTCCCATATCAATCCCTGTCTCATTCATAGTTTTCCTGTAGGGACTCATTGTTAGGGACGGGGCTCCACTAGCTTGAGAGTACATGCTAGCTCATCAGTCCTAGCAGGCTTGCTGCATACTATTGGGGAGGGTCAGGGGTCCGTGACATGGGGAGTCTCCAGATCAAGGGCAGGCAAGGGAGTCAGGACTGAGGTACAGGAGCAGGGCTAAGTCAAGGCAGGGGAGTAGAAGAGCAAGACCAGGAGTCAGGACAGGGGACAGAGTGAAAGCCAGGACAGAATAGAGGTAGGGTCAGGTGCCCTCAGCTCATGACCCCAAAACTTGGATCCTAGCACTGTAAAGTCAAGACACTCAAAATGAGAGGCTACTTTTGAACATTTGAGCCAGTATATGTAAAAAGCAAGATGTTTTAGAAGCTGGTGGCAGTCTTTTAACTAATGTCAGCACTGTGAGTTTCATTAGCTACATAGCTCATCAAGCATTGCCACGTATTTTTATGAATTCATCATGATCGCCCGGGCCTCATTATATAAACAGGAAATGGCAATAGATTAGCTCCTGGAGTGTGTTTCATGTGGGATTACTTTTAATGCAGAAATTCATGTCAAACTCTTCACTTTCAAAATACTGTTAACTACAGTACATACTGTGCAGTTATTCTAGCAGTCATGCAGGGCATTCCCAGTCACACACTAAAAGCCCTAATAATCAAGATTGCATTTAATGAGACTTATTTTTAAAAGATTACTCTGCTGAGTGATAAGGGCAATTATTTTTCAGTAACCAGCAATCAATTCAATAATTCTTGCAAAGTGCCCAAGCCTAGCACAGAGCACATGGACAATAGGACTCTCTTTCTGTTACCTATACATTATGACACAAGGCCTACTGCAGAATGCTGCTGCTAACATCATCCTCCATCCCTTCTTTCCCTTGCATCCTGTCCCATTTGTAAGAGGCAGGTATGTGCAAATTATGCAACCATACAGAGTTCCATGTACTGTGAGCCCGTGGAGTACCCCAGTACATGAAGTCCATGAATAAACTCAAAATGGCAACATGAGTATGACAAGCACTGGCATAAAACAGAAGCCCATGAAACACAGGCAACCCTAGCCTGCAGAGGGCCCACAGCAATTCAGGAGGGGCTCAACCCACCACCTGGCACAGGGCCCCAACTTCCCTGCACTTTTGGAATCAGGCTCAAGCTCTGTCCTAACTCTCACTTTTAGGGTTCTCCACAATGTCTGCTCTTACTCCACATTGCAGCTCTGCTCATTCACCACCCTCTGCAAATGCCTCACACCTTGCTGAACCTTTTTTCTTTTTCTTCTCTCATTTTTACACCTTTTCCATGGTGTCACCTTCATGCGGTATATGGATACTAGTACTACTGGTGATCAGTATTTGGCAATGAAGCAGTTGAAAGCTCTAATAAATTTTAAATTGTAACTTGGATGTATTCAAATGAAAGAAAAATCATCTCAATTGCTGAGAAGCACAGAGAGCGTTTTGACGCAGCCTGGCCCTTTTTCTATAAGTTCTTTCATGGAAGCAAATTCAGAACATATCAAGTAAAATTACTATAGAACCCTGATTGTTAGGAAACATCCCATTAATTTTTGAAAGTGCAAACCTACAGGGCTGATTTACAGCATGTATTGCCCTTTTGTTTTTAATGGGACCACACAGAAAGTGATTTGACCCCAAATTTGTCTCTCTCTATATGCTTTCCAGTGGCGCTCCCCCTATTCCATCCAAGTATGATCACAGACATTAGGGAATTTACCACCACTTTATTATCTCTCATTTACTCAGGAAGCACTGCGCCATAGAGAAAGAGAGATTTTCAGAAGATGGCAGCAATCTGGGTATAGTACGGAATTTAAGTGCTCCTTGTTGGGTAATGTTGAAAACTGAAAGGCAGGTGTATTTTGAAAATTGGATCCCCTTTATGAACATACATGGTACCCACCCAAAATTTTTATTCCCATTTTCTCTATAAATAACTCTTTATATCATATATTAGACGTAGAATAGCAATAAGCAATAGGTTAAATAAAACTAGGCAATAGGAGAGAGTGTTGAAGAGTGGATAAGGTGTTGGACTTCAACCTATGAGACCATGGTTCAAATGCTGTCATAGTCATGAACTCAAGCAGTGACCTTGGCAAGTCACTGGGTGTTTTCAAACAAAATGCTAGGCTACGTTAGCCTTCATCAGCCACTTTCCCATGTGCCCATCTATTATGCGTCTGCTACATGGTCACTAGAGAGCCGCCACGCATGGTGAAGTCCAGGGACATTGCAGGCCCACCATATGGGCCACTCAGGACTAATGGGCAACCACGTGTCCACGTCTTATCAGTCAGTTTCACCCACAGCCTCTCGCTTATCCAGGTCCATCAGCACATACAGTCCCGCCTAGCACGTCTGGTCAGCTGGGAGGCAGTAGCGGTAGAAATTTCCCTCCCCTGCGGCCACCACTCAGTTGAGAGGCATGCTACAGATCTCCCTCCCACGTAGCCACATCTCAGTTGAGAGGCAGGGAGACTGTGGAGGGGAATGGAGCTCTCTAGTGTGCCTCTTAACTGAGAAGCGGGGAGGGGGACTGCAGGGGAGGGAGATCTCTAGTGTACCTCTCGGTTGAGAGGCGGCCACAGGGGAGGAAGACCGCTAGTGCCATTGGTGGAAGCTGCTGCAATCACATGAAATACAGGCAGGGGGATGCCTATAAATAAGCTTGAACATGCTAAACATGTAAGTGGCAGCTGCCTGACACAGACTCCAGCAGGCTATCGTATCATTTGATTTCACCCACTGTCTCTCAGCTTCAGTTCCTCATCTGTAAAAATTGATTATTTATTATTTATTATTATTATTTTATTATCTATATAGTGACAGCAATGTACCTGTCACTGAACAATCATTAATTAGAGCAGGGCTGCACAAAGTGTGGCCTAAGGGCCTTTCCTGTGGCCGGACTCCCCCGACCACAAAGACCTTTCCTGCGGCCCACCATACCTCCTCCTTCTCTGTCAATCACCTTTCCTCCAGCCCCAGCACTGGTGCGAAACCCTATTAAAGGCTCTGGCCAAATCCCTCCTTCCTCCTCCCTGACTCCAGCTTCCTGGTCCACCTGAGCCCCTCGCTGACGCTTCTGCCACCCAGATCTCCAGCTCCAGCTCCTTGCTGCCAGGGGGCGGGGTTATGCAAATTGGGACAGGACCACATGCGGCCATGGGTTGGGTCCAAACCAAATTTTCTGACCCTCAGCATGAATTAAGTTGAGCACCCCTGAATTGGAGACAGGTCCCTGTCAGAGGGAAAATAATGATCTGTTATGGAAATGACAGCTAAACAGACAGGATGGCACATATACGGTGATTTTCATGTACCAGTATAATAATAATAATAATAATAATAATAATTAATAAAGATTTATTGTACTGTCCATAGCCTTAACAAATCCAATAAAAGGAGTAAATAAAACAAAGATAACAAACTTCAAGCAATAATTCACTAACATACAACACATTTACAAAAATGCTTAAGCAATAATAGTAATATCAATAATAGTAATCAACACATTTCTTCCACCAATGCCTTTGGGGTGCCAGGACTTAAATTAACTAATATATTCACCTCATTATAAATGATCAACCCCCAGATCCCCGAACACTTTATCAGAATAATCAGCAACCATTCTTGATAATCAATATTACACAGTCCACTTTGGGGGGAATTTGCTTGGTAGTATATATATTTGTATAGAGTAGTAATGATAGCATACTCACACATAATAGGTAATGATATTAAACACAGTATATGTTATGAGTTTTAGAGTACTTTGAAAGTCAGGCTAAGAAGTTGACATGAGACATGACATCATGGGATGGTTGGGAATAAAGAGCAAATGAGCTACAGGGAAATCTTATCAGCGCATCAGGCAGACTTGCAGGAGGATTGACACCCCAGCTGGTGTGTCTCACTTGGCATGACAAGGAAGGGGAAGAGATCAAGGGAGCAGTTATGGATGGGTGATTCTCTGGGACTCTGAGGCGCCATTAGGACACAGAAACAATATGTCTGACTAAAATATAACAACATAGAGAGATAGATAGAATCACACTTAAGAAGGAAGGGACTGACGTTGTAACGGGCTTGTCCCAAAAAGGTCCAAATGTATGAACAATATAAATGCATAAATGTGTTTCACTTTATGAAAAACAAATAAATAAATAAATAAATAAATAAATAAATACATTTTTTAAAAAGCAGGACACAGAAAATTTAGGAGACAGCCATAAAACTTTGAATAACCTGCAAATGAACCTTGGGGCTGAAAATGCATATGCAACAGGGATCTCAATGGGATTGGATAATGTCATGATAGAGGGGTGTCACTCTGGGTAGGAATATTATAATGTTGTAATTAACTTGGAAAGGTATAAAAGATATGGACCAATGTAACTGCCTTTGTCAGCTGAGAGGGGACCAAGGCTGGTGGTGTGTACTCATCTCACCAACATCCCATAGAGGGTACACCACTAACTGCCTGTTTGTGTCTGTGCTACCTGTGTACGTGACCACTACTACCTAAAGGGAACCTGACTCAACAGTCCCTGCCCTGAAGGGGTTATAATTTAGCAGATACAAGGAAAGGGAGAGGGGAACATTGGGAGAGACAGGGAGACATTCACAAAGTTGAGACGTTGCAGGTGCATGTGCTTAGCTTACTTACATTTAATCTAAGATAGACAAGGGAGGGGAGACAAGGGAGAGGAGTGGTTATGAGGGTGAACTAGAGAGGCATTGGAAAGCACTTTAAACACTGAACATGCTATATAAATGATAAATAATAACAGGAACCAGAATAAAAGCTGCAATCTCAATTTAAAAGTGTCAGTCCTGGAGTTCATTTAATTTGAGATTTAAAAAGATTAGAGCAATTTAATTATGTTAAATTCCAAATTTGCCCCCACAGCAGTCAACTCAAAATGGGCAGATGAAAACATAGGAAAAGATTATTTGTTCAACATTTACTACACTCCTTTCATATGCTCCAGAACATATTCTGTGTTAGGCACAAACCACCACCACACACACACAGGCCCTTTTCACAGAGGGTGAAAACAGACATGACGCTAACCACCCTTTAACCACCCTTGGTGGTCATTTATGCATGTTTCAGGGCTGCATAGGGCACCAATACAGCCCTGCACCATGCATAAATAACCACCAAGGGTGGTTAAAGGGTGGTTAGCGTCATGTCTGTTTTCACCCAGAGACATGCTAACACTGATAAAATGGGTGTTACATTTTATTATACATGTTGCAGGGCTGCAAGTGTGCTGTATGGGTGCCCTGCAACATGCATAATAAAATGTAATGCCCATTTTATCAGTGTTAGAGTGTCTGTGTGAAAAGGGACAGACACACACACACACACAATGCATTATTAGAATTGTAAAAGGTTGCCCAAATGTTGAACACAGCCACATTTTCAAAACGTTTTCTGTGACCGGTGTGTCAGAAGACTGTCATTCTTACATACAGAATATTTTAAGAATTCAGTCATCCTGTGAGAGAGAGCAGAATACTGTACACACAGGCTGAGCTTTTCAGCATTTTGCCGTCTTTTCCCTCCCCTTTTCCAGTTCTGGCAAGCTGTGACAAAGGGGAAGAATGGCAGCCATTCAAAACACAGCATATTTAAGAGTTGAGAGAAATGTAGCCTACTGCCTTTTTTATAGGCTGCAGAACTCAGGCAAAGTATGTATTACAGATGCTGTGTGGTTTAGTGGTTATCTCAAAGGACTTAGAAGCCGGAAGGAGTCCGAGTCCTGTTCTGGTCCAGCCAAAAAGTGCCATAACAGAAAAAGCTTCCAAATATGGTAACTACCGAGGTAGGTGGCCTGTAGGAGGTGAGAAGGGAGGGAGCTGCTGTGAGGGGAAAGGAAAAGGAAAACCAAGAAAAAAGCATCAAAAAATAGTTTCCAAGAGCCTGCCCAATAGTAATGTATTTAAAATGCACAGTGTTTTTGCTTGTTCCCTCCAAAATGCTTGTAATGTGCAGGCCCTTCTTTCTGCCCCAGGAACAGCCTGAGGGGAGACAATGGGTGTTTTTAGATGGACGGGGAGCCTGCCAGAGCCTGGAGCTTCTCCGGGGGCCCACCCCCATGACTGCCCATTATCAGCTCCACCTGGGTCCACATGAGATGGACCAGCAGTGTCCCAGAACCATGCCCCCCCCACACACACACACACACACACACACCATAGAGTTATAGGCGCTCACCCAATTTTCTCAGCTGGCACCAGCAACTCCATGATACTGAATGGGGCAATGGATGGACTGGCATGGAGCTGCACCATGGGTGCACCCAACAGATGGGCAGCAGTGCCATGTTTGACCATTGCCTCGGGTTTGGCTGGCCCACTTCACATGGTGTACTCTTTGATCTTCTGGGGTGCTGCTGGCAGGGCTGCGCCAGAGCAGGTGGAGCCTGCTCTGGGTTTAACTTCTGGAGCACACCCTTTCAATGGACCAGTCAGTCTAGGGGTGATGTAGACATCCTTGGTCACCCCCAGAGCAGCCATAAAAGATGACCCACAAATCTTTGAACATAGGAAGCCCTGGTCTATGAAAGGTCTATGACAACTCAGAAGGGAATCCCCAGTACATGGAACACATGAGCAAGCTAGAAATAACAACATTTGTGGAATATATGGGCCTGCAGTGTGGGAGCCCCAGTCCACAGTGGGTAAGTCAGCATGTGTCCATCAAACATTTCTATATTACATGGGGGCCTACACCACCATTTTGCATGGAACCCCCAGTTTCCCTGGTTCCAACACTGGTTTGTAGCAGAGTAATATGTTTGTAGTCCCACAGCAGCAGCCATGCTGCCACTGCAGGGGCTATAAGGGGTCTAATCTGAAATAATGACAGAACCATTCTTGCACCTCAAACTCAGGGGTATGTGCCCCCTCCATCATCCCTTATTATTTATTATTATTAATTATTATTATTATTATTATTATTATTATAAGCATTTATATAGCACCAGCGATGTACCTGGAGCTTTACAGAGAATAAGATAGACAACACGGTCCCTGCCCGAGACCTTACAATCTAAAGACAGGGGGAGGGGAGACAGGGAAGGGGGAACAGAGGGAGAGACAAGGGACGCAACAATCATGAGGATGCGAGAACTCAGGTACACTCTCTTGGCTTGGTTACAGTACATTGGGAGTTTGCAGATAACAGGTAGGGAATAATCCTGGGTGGGGAAGATTAGCAGGAGTTAGGAAGGGCAGAGCGGAAGAGGTGGGTTTTGAGGAGGGACTTGAAGGTACGAAGGGAGGGGCAAGGCGGATGTGGGCAGGGAGGGAGTTCCAGGCATGCGAGGCAGCAAGGGAGAAGGGACAAAGGCGGTTGGGGGAGCAGGGGAGGCATGGGAGGGTGAGGGAGGGGATAGAAAAGGAGCGAAGGGCTCGAACAGGGGTTCAGAGGGAGATCAGGGCAGAGAGGTAGGGGGGAGCGAGGTTGTGAAGGGCTTTGTAGATGAAGATGAAGAGCTTGTGCAGAATACGCTTAGGAAGGGGGAGCCAGTGGAAAGAAGAGAGGAGAGGCTGCACATGGTCAAAGCGATGGGCTAGGTGGATGATCCTGGCAGCAGAGTTTTGAACAGAGATGAGGGAAGAAAGGTGAGAGCGGGGAAGACCAGTGAGGAGGAGGTAACAATAGTCAAGACGCGAGATGACTAGGGCGTGGATGAGAGTTTTAGCAGGGAAGACAGACAGAAAAGGGCGGATCTTAGGAGCGTTGTGGAGGGAGAAGTGGCAGGATTTGGCCACGAAGTCAATGTAGGGTTTGAAGGTAAGGTGCGAGTCTAAGATGAAGTCCAAGCTACAGGCTTGGGGGACAGGGAGGACGGAGACCCCGTCAATGGCAATTGACAGGGACACCTATTTTTAGACTCTCAGCTGTGGAGATGGAGCAAGACTCTGAAATCTTCTCTTCCTACTACAGACAACAAGCATTGGAAAATCTCCTCCACAGTTCTCACTCCCAGAAGATCTGCTCCTCCACCTTTCCCATTCCTACAAAGATACAGAGCGGCACATTTCTCCTCTCGTGACAGGGGACTCTTTTCCTGAATCATCATTCTAACCAATTCTCCTGGGGACAACCTGTCTCTTCTGACCAAAACAACTACACCCTGAAACCCACTTCCACTCCCCATGTACTCTTCAAAGGAACTGCATGCCGGACTATTAACATCTAAGGATCGATGATCTGATTCCAAATAAACAGCTGGACTTTTTTTTTTTCTAAGTGAACTTCCAAACATTTCTGAGGTCCATCTATCACTGAACAAAATACTCAGAGCTCCTAAACATGTCTCAGGAATCTGGTCTCTGCCTTAGCAGTCTTATTTGTTTTGCCAAATCCTCAAGCAATTTTTGAATCAATGAGCTAGACAAACTAGCAACTTAATTCTATAAAGAATACAGTGGCTAAAAACACATAATCATGTGGTTAGTCAGGATTGACCCATTTTGCCCAATGTTTTTTCCAGATAAAACTGTACTTGAAAAAGCCATACATGCAACAAAGCATGCGTAGGAGTAGAACTTTTTTAAAGTCCCTTCTCCCCTCTGTCCCCCCCTTCCCTACTGTTCTTACTAGCGAGAGGCTGGGGGGACTTGGGGGGGGGTAAATGGGGGTTTCTGGTGCCGTAAAACTGAAACATATCAAACAAAATACCACAGGGAGTTAGTAATCTGATTATAGATCACATGGATAATTTCTATTTAGCCCTGGAAATCAAATTAGGAATTAAGCACTAAAAAACCTCAGAAATGGAATCTCTGGCACCAGATTCATGGACTTCCTTTTAGATTTCCTCAGTAACTCCCTAATCGCTTGACCAAAATGACCATTTTAGTATTACTTGGCCATTCAGCTTTTATGATTAAAGGTTCACAGTTGGAAATCTAAAACTATAACATCTCTCATGATACAACCACATTTCCTCCCTTCTAACAACCAGCAAGACTAGACCTTCATACAACAAAACGTATTCATCTTCATGCATCAAGTAAAAATGTCTTTTAAGCAACATTTCTCCAATGACTCTTTACTGTCATTGCTAAAGAAGCTATTGAGCTAACCCAAAAAAGGCAAAGAGCCTCTTAGCAGCTTTATTACTCTAACAAAAAGTTGTGATTATCCCCTCCCCCCACCATTTGGGGCTTGCTTGTCAGGCAAAAAAAAGTACTTATCAGGATCAGGTGGGTTTTGAGTCTGGAGGGGCAGTAAGGCCGGCCGGTGGGCGGAGCCAGGAGGACGGTAGGCAGAGCCAGGGGGACGGTAGGCCAGTGGCATGGCATAACTTAAGAGAGAAAAGGGCGTGGTTGAGTTAGGTGTGGATGTGTGTGAGAGAGAAGAGGAGGAGGAGGGGATGTTAATATGTCTGTGTGGGGATGAGTGAGGGATGGGGACAGGAAGGAAGAGAGGGTTTGGGGCAAGAAAAATTTGGATTAATTTTTTAACTTTGATTACTTCTTAATTGATTTTAATTACCTTTTAATTACATGTAATTGATTTAATTGGATAATAATTCATTTTAATTGATTTTAATTGTGGCCGTCAGAACATTTTCAAATTGCCAATGTGGCCTCCAGACTGAAAAAGGTTCCCCATCCGTGGTCTAAAGTAATTAATGACATATTCGGTGGTCAGGTCACCATTTGAAAGCCAATATTGACCAACTGTTCCTATAACCACAGGGAACAACTGAGATTATGTAGTAAGTCTTGAACCTGAGATGGGCTAAGTAATCACATGTCCTGTTGAGTTCACCTCTCAGAAATCTGCTCTTCTAAAAAGTTTTCCATTACTGTAGTTACTGTTCAGGATAAGGAAGCTACTATGTCGCAAATGCCATGGTGCAATAACTGTTGTTCGATGTGGACTTTTCATTGGCAACCACTAAACCTATTATGATGACCTTAGAAACTTTTGCTATTTTTATAAATACAGCAAGAGCAAAAGTGAAAGAAAGAAAGAAAGAAAGAAAGAAAGAAAGAAAGAAAGAAAGAAAGAAAGAAAATCATGACATCTACAGGGAAAAGTTCCCTATCAATGACTCCAGGACAGGCTATTCTTAAGGCAGAAATTGTTTTTAGAGTGGGAAATGGTACAGACGTAACCCATTCTCATTATAGTCTTAGGACTGCAGTTTTGTGGTTGTATTCAAATGCCATGCCTTGGCTATTAGCAAATTTCCTTCAGAGTCCAGACAGTTGAGGATGTGTTCAAAGAGACCTCAAGAATGTTCAGTTTTCCTGGCAATATTCTTATATGTACTCCTCTGGCTTTTTTAAATCCAAATTTCTGGAAGCAAATATAATTTACCTGCCCAACATGCCTTGTTAAACTCTTGGGCAAGTTCTGAATGATAAGAAACATCCTCTAGCCCCTACACTAATAAGTATCCTTTTCCTCATTCAAATATTTCCTTAAAACATACATCTGAGAAGCCTTCCAATGTTAATCTGTCACCTACAGTGGGCTATTACATCTTTGTTTTTAAGGGGGGGGATAGGAAAGCGCTGCCATTATGATTTTTGTGCCTGACGTGATCATTTGCTTCTGCGAGTCTGATCCCCATGTTCTTAAAAGAATGCCCAAACCCCTGTCAACGTCAATCAGATCAGAACTAGGCTCTCAGGAGATCATCTCCTCAAAGCAGAAACCATACCTAGTGCTGGACAAATAAGTAGCAGTAACAGCAATGAGAAAATGACATATTAATATTATAGGTTTGACTAAGTACATTTAATAAAGTATATCAATTCTTCTTGGGTTATCTAGGTCCTTTAAGACATAGACCACAATAAGGGGGAGCTACACTCAAAAGGTGAAAACAAACCAGAGATTAACTTGCTGGAGTCCGGGGTCGCTCCATGGAGCCTGCACACAGCCTCCACTTACAAGTTCCATGTAATGAATGGAACAGATGGGTAGGTGCCATGCCACGCACACACACACACACACACACACACTCCTGACACACTGCTGCGGCAACCCCTGGGTACAGGAAACCGCCCCTGCTTGTTTTTGTCAGTTTTTGTGTTTATTTTCACTTTTGGGAGCGCCTTTTTGGAGCACTCCAAAAAGCAAAAGTAAACAGTCACAGCACCTGTGAAAGCAAGAGAAGACAAAGCACTTGCTCATTCCCCAGAATGCTGTAGGTGCTCTGTCTGGGACTCTATGGTCCTTACAGACCTGGACACATATGGAGGCTGCACGCACCCTAACAGAGAGGAGGCATCCACGTGAGTGTGCATTCACCTGCCTTAGCTAGCATGCGCCCAAACGGCAGGCTCCACATTCTCTGGGACAATGCCATGAGTGGAGGACAGGAGCGGCAGCATCTGGCGGCCAAATAATAGACAGGTAGGTGGCCACCCATCTGATGTGGGCTATTGTGGGCTACTGTCTCATCTGGTAATATCTAAAGAGAACAACAACATGCCAGTCTAGAGCTCCTAGAACTTCTGTTATGAGGAGAAGAATAGCCAAACAGTTTATGGTATGCAAGCTGCTGCCTCATGTGTCACCTTGCCTCTCTAGACCCTACCTTCTCTTGTCCCCACGCACCAGTTCCTCACAGCAGAAGCGTGGTAGTGTCTTGTCTAAAAACATTCTAAGTGCTAGTGCCACTGCTAAAGGGCCAAAGAATTGTGCCTGGTTAACCAAGCCTGAGACTGGTTAATCAAGGTCATGCCAAAGAGATTATTCCATAACTGGCTTGTATGAAATTTATTGAACCTTTCTCTGAAAAACGGTTTGCTGGTGACCATAGTGGGTGACAGGAAATTGGACTAGATAGACTGCTGACCTTAGCTAGGGTGATTTCAGACGATACAAGTCTGAAATTCACCCCGCCTGAACCACAGTCAAACACGGGCCACGTTTGACTGTGGTGAACGTCTGTTGGCTCGCCACCAGATGTGCTCCACAGTCAAATGCAGCCCGTGTTTGCATTCACCATACTTCTGGACCTCCGGACGCAAGGAGGTCAAGAAGTGTGGTGAAAGGCCACCACGGACGTGGTGAACGGAAAGTAACTTCTGTTTACTTACCGTTCACCGCGGTCAATGGATTCCACCCCCGCCCGTGGTTGCTGCGTTGGGAGAGGGGAAGGGCGCCAGGTAACGCAGGGGGTGAGGCCGTGCGGCAGCACACTGCACCATGTGGCCCCGCCCCCTCCAGGAGGGGGGTGCCGCTTTAGACGTGACGGGCAGCCACTTTCACCATGGGCCGTGGTTTGGCGGTCCCCACGGCCGGGGGCAATGGGGCGCACGTCTGTTGGCTTGCCCCTTCACCCCCGGCCATGGTCCGAACCACCCCACGGTCTGTGGTGAAAGCGGCCACCCATCACGTCTGAAATCACCCCTAGTCTAGTAATTGCTCAATTCCTGTGTTGCCTTCATAGATTTTGGGGTTGTTTGAGAGCTCTTTTATGCATAATTGACATAGCTTTTGAAGACCATAAACTGTGACACTGACAACAGAAGTTTATTCAAAGTTCTAGACTTATTTCTATTCAAGGTTTTCTATTATATTCAATTTCCTCCTAAGCTGTGATCCATTCAAACTGCACTTTTCATATAGCTAAAAGCAGATTTGATTAATATGATTTCTTTGTGAAAATCTGAGAAGATTAAGGAGCAGTGATGTAGAGAACACATGCCCTTTCTCAGCATGACATTCTCTAACATTATACAGAGGACTGCGGATATTTCCAGTCATTATATTGGTCCCACTAGCTGCATCTTGGGGGGAGAGGGAAATCTATCATCAGGGTAGAAATTCATTTTTTCATATTATAGTTTCAATCTCATGTGCAGGTCAACAAATCTGCAGCTGTGTATCGATTTCACTCTGGAACTAGGTAGGAAAGGCCACATTTCAAGGAAGCATTTGCAGATTGGTTTTCCTTTGTGATACAGACTCTTTTTGTAATGGTTCCTTAGAAAAAAACTAAGATTGCCCAGATGTCTCTTATGCTCAGTGAAGCAAAATCCAAAATAATATGTTGATGGGTGCTTCTGTTAACTATTTTCTGTCTACACATATTACTAGCTGTGCAAACATTCTTCAGAAAAAAATTGGTGGAGAAAAAAACAGTTCAATATTGGTTCAATACGGTTTCTTGTCTGATTCTGCTTTTTGACCTTTTGTTTCATTTATAATTAGAAATTGAAAGGTCTGGGTTGGACAGTGTCCAAGTCTAGAATATATATAATACATTAAGCCTTGGGAAGCATCAGTGGCAGAAAGTTTGATACTCTGATATGTTGAGAACCAGAACTATTTCGGTATCCACTGTCCCTGCCAAAAAAAGGTCCCCACTGATTATGCAGGATTTTTTAGATGATTGCACCCGCGCTCGCGCTTGTTGTGAAAAAATGCAGATCAGACGATACACTCCTGGCAATCACGTGCCCGGAAGGGGGACGCACATGGTTTTCCGGCCGTGATTTGACCGGGTCGATTTTTCAACCCGGTCAAATTGCGGCCGGAAAAGCATGCGCGTCCCCCTTCCGGGCGCATGATTGCCAGGAGTGTATCGTCTGATCCCGGAATTTTTCAAAACAAGCGCAAGCGCAGCCGCCATCGTCTAAAAACAGCCATCCTTTTCAGGCTGTGTGGATAGTATTCAGAGGATGTCTCAACTGACATGGCTTCTACTAAACCTTGTTTAAAGATGCCCTTCCTGGTAGAAAACCCTTGAATTGAATCTGGCCTCAGCCACTAGCGTGGCTGACCAGTGGCAAACCATAGACACTTGCTATGGGTGTCTGATCTGCAATTCCATCACCAGCAGCAGAAGTAAATTCCAGAAGCAACTTTACTGTTTACTGGTACTGGCATGCCCCACTGTTGACTATAATGCTTTCATGCAGTAGATTAGGAAATTGATTGCTACACACAGGGGTATAGCTATCATAGGGAGAGGAAAGACATTTGTCCCAGGGCCAAAGCTGAGGGTCGGGGGTCGGGGCACAAATCCTGTCCTGTTGCAGTGTGGCCGGGCATAGACTGAGCTGAGGGGAAGTGAAAGCACCTGCAGCATGTTTGGGACCCACCCAGTGAGCAGCAGCATGAGGACGGAGCAAGCCCTGGCATCAGCAGCAGCACGAGGCAGGCAGCGCAGCCACAGCCTCCAGGGTTCAGGTGCAGCAAGCAGAGGAAGGGAAAGGTGCTGGGGAGAGGAAGGAGCTGTGGGGAGAGCAAGTCAATCTCTTGTACCTGGTCCCATTCCAACCTCGCTACACCCCTGCGCCCCATGCCCCACAGACAGAGATACTCTCGTTATGTTTGTGTGAGCTGCCTTTTTACATAATACTGGTTTACAAGGCTGTCATAAGAAACTAGTGATTCTTACCACTGTGCACTCAAAGTTAAGAAAAAGCATTAGTAAGCCAAACCCTTAATTCCAGCATTACACCTTTAGGCTATTTCCATGCCCTCATTCAGTGCTTAAATAATTTGTGAGAAAAAAAATTAGCATCAGCATCTGCCCTGGAAATCCCACCCAGATCTCAGAGGGTCTGGAGATGATGTCCTACCAGCCATCACCACCACCCAAACTTGGATTAAGTTCAGACATCCTGCTGAGCAGAGGGCACCCTCGACCAGGGAAGGAGAGCTCCGGGGCTCAAGGCCAGCAGAGTCCCAGAGAGGGCAGCAAGCAAGGCAGCACTAAAGAGCACTTTTGTCCTCAGCAGCTTCCAAAGTCCTGGTAAGCAGAAAAGGTGAGCAGAATTGATGGGAAGGATTAAGGAGGAGAAGGTGGAGTCATCTGTAATCCCATAACAGGAGTGGCTCTTCCTGGCACAGGCATAGCTGAGCTCATTGGGTCACTTCCTTTCTGACTGTGGCCACACAGCTTAGTAAATTTCACAGAAGAGGTGCTGGGACTGCACCCTCGCATGAAACAAGATGCTGGTTCTGGGCCCTTGCAGGTTCTGGAACAAATTTAGCCCTGCCCACAATATTTATTTATTTATTTATTTATTTATTTAAATTTTTGCACTAATTATTTTATTTTATTTTATGCATTTATAGGCCACATTCTCCTGGCTCCAGCATCTCAGGGCAGCATCTCAGGGTGGCTCACAACACTCATCCAGTTATCAAAATTAGGCAGCATGTGAAAACATAAAACCCACCCACCCCTATCCCTCCCTAAGATCATCCCCTCCACCAAACTCCTGGCAGAAGAGCCATGTCTTACATTGGCGTCTAAAAACAAGGAGAGTCGGGCTGAGGTGATTAGGTGAACATCTACCATTAGTGGAGTCCATGGGTGCAATCCAAGAGACAGTGTACGCTGCCCATCGACACAATGCGCGGCCAGGCAGTGGGCGCACATTTGTGTACGTGACATGCTCATGCAGCAAACTACTCTGCGCAATGCCGTGGCCCTCCCAATGCGATCCCCTCTGAGCCCACACACACCACAGCCTGGGGGATGGAGCAGGCACGGCTCCTGCTCCATTCCCCGAGCTGCGGGGTGTGGGGGCTATAGGGGGTCTCATCGGGAGGGATGCGCCACTGCGCTGAGCAGCTTGCTGCACGTCCATGGTGCAAATACAAATGTGTGCTGGTGTATGTTAACTGTGCAGTTTATCAGGGGTGTTGGATTGCACCCCACTTCTGAAAGTGCCTGAGGGCAAGCTGCTAGAGGGGGTGTGATTGCCCTGGAGTGAGTGCCCAGTCACAGAGCTGGAAAGCAGGGAGAGCTGCTTCTGCTTAAACAGCAGCACCTGATCCTGCACTTCATCCCCATGATCAAGCGCTCACAGCAGGGCAGCTGCAGTCCATGGGAGTGGATTGCCTTGGAATGTGAGGCTGGGAAGACGGGCAAGTTCAACCACCCTTGGTAGAGGTACTATGGGAGGAACCTTGTAATTCAAGGCAAGCTGACAGCATTGATTGGGTCTGCTGTTATGGGCCAAATTCTGCTTTCATGTTCATTAATGAAAAATCCATTGAAATAAACATGTGAGTAGGAATTTGCCATCTGGCATTAGGTCACAGACACTATGGGTGATTTCAGACGTGACGGGCTGCCACTTTCCCCACGGGCCGTGGGGTGGTTCGGACTAAGGCCAGGGGTGAACAGGCATGCTAACAGACGTGCGCCCCATTGCCCCCGGGCATGGGGACCGCCAAACCACGGTCCATGGTGAAAGCGGCCGCCCGTCGCATCTAAAGCAGCCCCGCACGGCCCCGCCCCCTGCGTTCCCCAGCAGCCCTCCCCTCTCCCGATGGGCAGCGGCCAATCTGGCCGCTGCCACAACCACAAGCGTGGGTGAATTCCATTGATCACGGTGAACGGTAAGTAAACAGATGTTACTTTCCGTTCACTACGGTTGTGGTGGCCTTTCACCACACTTCTCGACCTCCTCGCGTACAGAGGTCCAGAAGCATGGTGAATGCAAACATGGGCCGCGTTTGACTGTGGTGCACATCTGACGGCAAGCAAATAGACGTTCACCACAGTCAAACGCGGCCCGTGTTTGACTGTGGTTCAGGCGGGGTGAATTTCAGACTCGTTACGTCTGAAATCACCCTACTTTGTTACCCATCCAAATAGAGGGAATCAGGATGAAACTGCCCATCTCATTTTACTTTTGGTTTCAGTTCTCAAGAATGTTTTGCACTCAAAACAAATCTGGTGAATTGAGTCTCGTCACTACTTCCACTTTGGGTATTTTCAGACGTTACGAGACCACGCTCAACCACAGTCAATACCCTGTAGTGGGGAATGGCCTCGTAACATCTGTTGGGGAACCGGAAGTTCGCCCCCCCCCAGATGTTAGCCACACTCAATCGCGGCGGGGAATCACATTCACCACGCAATCGGGGGGACCAGCGCGGCCGGCGCCGATTGTGTGGTGCACATGATTCCCCGCCGCGATGAAGGGGCCCGTCTCATCTGGACGGCAACCACAGCCCGGAATCCCTGGATTCCGGGCGGTGGTCAATTTGGGTGGGCGCTGCGGCCATATTGGTCGCGGCGCCCACCCGTCTCCCCAGAGGGCGGGCGGCGGGGGAGTATGGGGGAGGTGGGGCCGTGCGGCCGCACGTTGCCCCATGCAGCCCCGGCCCCTCCCCGATTCCCCGCCGGGATCAGCCGGCACGTCTGTTGGACGTGACGGGCTGATTCCGGCGGGGAATCAGAAGGGTGATTCCAGGACAGGACGAATGCCGCCCCGTCTCATCTGAAATCACCCTTTGTGACAAGAAGTTCTGATACAGACACTTCAGGCACAATATTCTTGAGAATCAGTTGGGGCAGCGGATCATAAGGGGAGAAAGGGGCTGTGCTCTGCCTTCCCTGAGCTCCCCAGCCCTCACTGCTGCTGCCCTGTATTACCATAATGACAGCAGGCACATGCACAGAAGGCTGCTCTGTACTTCTGCCTTCTGCACACGTACCTACTTTAATGGTAAAGCAGACAGTAGAGACAGCAGCAGAAGCAGGAGGGAGAAGCCTCCCCTGAGCTGCACTATGCATGTGGGGCTCCAAGAAAATTGACCCCAGCACAGCACCACAGTCCAGAGCAGGAGAAGACCTGGAGGCAGAGGCAGGGACTCTCTGTAGTCCTCTATGGAGTTCCCCTGACTGGGAGAACGATGGAGCCAGCACCTCGAGCCATTTACAATAAAGAAGAGCATCAGGAGGGGCTGGAGTCATGTCTCCCACTTTTCCTTCTGCACCAGAGCCCAGCCCAGCTGAGCAGAGCTGAAGAAAATGGTGGCCGGAGCTGCAACTGGATGAGTCTCTAACTATATCCTCCTTCCCATTCACCTTTCTTCCTCACATCTAATTTGGACTCCCTCCCCCTCTCTTTTTTTCTCTCCCCCTCTCATTTGGGCTACCCCCCATCTCATTCCCCCCACCCCCCTCATTTGGGTTTCCCTCTCTTGTTTGAGCTCCATCCCTTCTCCTTTCTTCCTCCCCTCAACTGGGCTACCTCCTCGCATTTGGACTCCCCCCCCCTTCTCCTTTCTTCCCCCTGTCTTGTTTGGGCTCCCCCCTTTCCCCCCCGGTCTCATTTGGACTTCCCGCTCATCCCGTTTGGGCTTCCCCAGATATGACCCCCTTCTCCTGGTGATGGGTTTGCTTGAGGGGCACACTTAGGCCGTTTTTAGACGAACACGCGGTGCGCTCGCGCGTCGTTGCCAAAATCCCACAAGACCGGATTAGACGAGACGCTGCCACGAGTCACGCACACGGGAGGGGGACGTGCATTCTTTTCCGGCTGCGATCTGACCGGGTCGGTGATCGAGGTGGTCAGATCGCGGCCGGAAAAGAATGCGCGTCCCCTTCCCATGCATGTGACTCGCGGCAGCGTCTTGTCTAATCCCGTCTCGTGAGATTTTGGCAACGACGCACGAGCGCACCGCGAGCTCGTCTAAAAATGGCCTTAGGAAGGGGAAGATCCAGATCATGGCTCTGTGCCATGGATCTGTCCCCTATCCACGTGTGCATGCCCCCTTCACTGCGTCCTTATCCTGAGTTCATTCTTTCAGTGTAGCTAAAGTCTAGTTTTTATTTTGGTCCCTTTCCATTTTCCCCTAGATCCTATTCCTACCCCCAAACACTGAAAGACTGAGCTCAGGGTAAGGGAGAAGAGACGAGGGCATGCACACAAGGATAGGGAACAGATCTGTGATATGGATGTTTCTCTTCCTGAATGCAATCTTTAACCACCCTCACCCCTGACTTCTGTGCAAGTGGTGGAGAACCTTTTCCCTCCTGGGAACCACTTTGAAAAATTGTACAAGCTCTGAGGGTCACAAAGACATTGGGAGCAGGGGGCATGCTGAAAAAGGGAGGGTTCAGATCATAGAGATATAGGCCACTGATCTGATACCCTCACTTGCCCGGAACTCCGTTTTTCAGTGCTTGCCAAGGGGTAGGAACCAGATACAGGGACCAGATCCAGGAACAGGTAGCTAAACTTTAAGTCTTCTATACTATTTCCTAAGTGTTCTGTCCCGTGACTTATCCCAAATGAACTCTGTCATTCATGCCCTTCTCTCTCCCAGCTGCAGCTGAGGTGGGGGTGGGAATGGGGGAACTGTCTGGTGGGGTCCTCGTGGGGCCACACAAGGTGACTGTGGGATGGGAGGCACAGATCAGCTCCAGGCTCCGGCCTGCTCCCAGCTTGTGTGTTAACATCCAAAGACTGGGGTTTGTGGAGGGAGGAGTGAGTAGTCCCTCCTTTGTGTAGTGTGGGCCTTTGGAGGTCTGTGCTTGAAGGTAATAAATTGCAAAGGGGTATATGGGTTTGGCAATAAGCTCTTTTCGACTGCTAACTCCGTTTTACCCATATCGGTAATGACTAAAGGTTCAATGTAAAACAAATGAATTTTGTCTTGTAATAAATACGGACCCTCAAAGAATTATTAGTTGAGAATGAAATGGCATCTAACATGGGGGAATAAGCACTGAGCGGTAAGTTTATAACATTGCTCTCATTACTTTAGCCAGAAATAGACATGGATTAATAAAATGTGTTTTCAATATAGAGAAAAACACTGAATATCTGAAGGAACCTAGTGTGTGAAAAATGATGATTTGCTGTGTGCATCACACTAAGGAAGTCTGAATTGGTGTACATAAGGTGTCAATCCTTGGATTCCTGCAAAAGATGTTAGGATGCCACCTCATGGTTGAAGTGTGAAGAAAAACATAATGGCTTTTCACTTTACACTATTCTGTTTGTGTATTTGGTCTCCAAGATCAGACAGAGGAATATTTTAAATCTATACAATTCAAATTATTTTGGATAGCCTCTTTAGAAGATCTGTTAATGTACAGCAAATGCTGAAACTGGACACTTTGAGCTTTCTTGACCTAAAGGAAATATATTATGGCCATACCTTGGCACCTTTATAGTTAACACTGTATTCAAGTTTACAGTTTGAAAATCACAACAATCCCTCTCTCACACAATTTAAGTAATGAATTGTATCTAGAGATTTTAAATGCTTTCTTTAGTTTTCTATATTTCCTTGCTCAAGTATTTAATAACTTTGGCAGAAAAATGTTTAAAAATTCAAACTTTTACATTTTTAAGACTCCACTACCTAAAGCACCAGAGTTCATCATTTCCACACTTCAGACACAGAGACTTCCCAATATATCTCTAGAATAGTAAATATTTAAACTTTTAAAGTTCAACAAAAAATATTCAGCTCCCTTATTTCTTCCCTGTAAGGAAAAGCTGAAAGATCTGTCAGGTTCCAATGGCTACTTGCGTTCTCCTGAGCTTCTTGACTCATCAGTTCTGCTTGTAACAGAAGCTCTGGAGAGCCAGTTTTGGAGATCATGCTGCAGGAGGACTTTGAGGGTGAGATGAAAGAAGAAGGTGGTCTCTCTGTGAGGTCCTGGTGGTCATAAAGGGAAATGGAGAGAATAGGAACTGTTTTGGGGGAAGAGGATGAGAAACAGAGCTTCCTGCTGGCTCCCCAGCTCTCAGGTGCACCACTGATGAACCACCATTTACTACAGTAGGAGCTGGGGAGTATGAAAGCCATTGCGTGCGTTGCGGTGTGAGAATGGAAGGCAATAAAGGAGGAAATGCCTACTGTAGTAGGCAACAAGGCTTCTGGCGCAGGGAGCAGTTGGATGAGGGGAAGCCAAAGAGGAAGGGGGCTATGTGCTTGGCAGCAGCTGTATGAAGAGAGCTGAAATGTCTCTAAATCCTCACTACAAAACAGAATCCATGGAAAAGAATTTATTTATTTATTTATTTATTTATTTAATCAAATTTATGTGCCGCCTTTCCCATTATGACTCAAGGCATCTTACAATCAATAAAGACATCTAAAAAATCACCTTACGCCTCCCACAAACTTTTCCTAACCCTACCCCCCAATCCCACCCAACCCGATTCCGGCTCGCCAAATAGAAAGGTCTTACATCCTTTCCAGAAGATGAACAGCCTCAGGCTTGGACAAACCTCCATAATTGTGGGGCAGCCAATGAAAATGATGCTCTGTGTGCCCTTTCTGTATAAACTTTATGTGTAGATGGTACCTGCAGGAGGGCGCTCCTGGCTGATCTCAGAGGCTGTGATGGGATATGAGGGAGGAGGCAGTCTTTCAGATACCTGTGACCCAAGCCGTTTATTTAATTTTATTTATTTATTTATTTATTTTATAATTTATATCCCAATGGGGCGCAATGAACATGTGTGAGAGTTAGTCGTGTGAAAAACCCGCTCCTCCCGGAGAACCCGACAAAGCGCAAAAAACGACCACACAACTTAAGAAAACCAAGAAAAAGAACTCAGGAACCGCTCGCTAAAACACCGGGACATGGGACCAGCAAAAAAGCAGCCAGAAAAAGGACCGATGACACGCTATTGCCAACAGAAGCAGCCGGCTGAGGGGACACAGGGAAGTAACAAAATGGCGACCGCGGCTCAGCCTCCAGCCCCAGGGGACCCCAAGGGGGATCAAACAAGCATGGCAATAATTCTGGCAGAAGTCAAAGCTGCAAGGGCTGAAGACCAACAAGACAAACACAAATTAATTGAAAAAATAAATCAAGTAGAATCCACCATGGAGGGCAACAAGAAACTAGAAAATATGGACAAATGTATTGAAATTGCTGAAGACCGCATCTCGGGGTTAGAAGATCAGGCCCTTAGTGCAGACAATGAGAGCGTGAAAATAAAGGAATCAGTGAACTTCCTACGCTCTAGGTATGAGGACCTGGAAAATAGGTCTAGGTGAAGCAATTTGCGCATAATGGGGATGAAAGAGGGTGCAGAAGCAGGAGGGATGCAAGAGCTGCTCAACCAAATATTCACCTTGAATTTTCCTGAGCAACAACACCTCCATAATGTAGAAATTGAGAGAGCCCACGGATCTTTAAGGCCCAAGACAAAAGAGAATGATCCCCCCAGAGCAATTATTGTCAAATTCTTAAAATTCAAAGACAAAGAAGCTCTGCTGACTCTAGCAAGAAAAAAGAAGCAAAGCCTAGAACACCAGGGAAACAAACTCAAGCTGCAACCAGACTACACATCTGAGACCATGATAAGGGAAAGAGCCTGGTCAAAATATTTTGCTGAGCTTATAGACAGAGATCTAAAACCTCAGCTCTGGCACTCAGCAAAAATGGCCATGCTGGTCAATGGTCGAAGAAAAATCTTTGAGGAAACCACAGATTTGGAGATATTTTTACAAGCCCACAAGCCAAGACAAACAAGAATCTGACTGATTATAAAATCAAATGCAGCAGAAATCAGGAAGGGAATCTCAGGACATAATGTTCATGGACAAAGTTAACAAGAACTTTACTGATCCCTTCTAGGTACTAACAAAGCTATACACAGATAAGGTTCACATTGATGTTTCCTTTTCTTATATCATTGTACTCTCTATTTCAATACCTATACTTCATTTAGGTTGTGATTACAATTTAAAAACTACACATATTTTTGTTGATAATCTTTTAAATACACTCAAAAGTAAATACAGACAGGACATAGTGGAGAATGAGTATCCACACTAGCCCTGTACGCAATAATTCAGAGAAATCCGGGAGGAAGGGGGGGGATAATAACAAAAAAGAATGACAACCCCCACAAATTATTTCAGTCTCACTGAAAAAGCGAGAACATACTGTTCCATTGGGCACGAGATGCCAATCCTGCTGTTTTTGTTAATGTTAGTGTTATTGTTTAATTGTAAAGTTACTAAGTTGTGCCAAACACTCTCTAATTTTGCATTATGTATTCTGTGAATCAAGGTTAAGAGATTTCCAAACCTCAAAAAAGAACAAAAACACTAAGTTAGAGATTGGTATAGGGCCAAATAAACCAATTACAGACAAACCCCAGTTATCCTAATGGCAGTAGCAACTGGAAACAAATCCTTTTTAAGATTTCTAACCCTGAATGTCAAGGGCCTCAACCACCCTATAAAACAAAAAAAGGTGGCTAACTTTCTACTTGATCAGACAATTGGGGTTTTCTTCATCCCGGAAACACATCTAATACAAAAAGATCTTCATAGATTTAAAAGCAGACATATAGGAGACATTGGGTATTTTCAGACGTTACGAGATCACGCTCAACCACAGTGAACCACGCTCAACCCCGCGGCGTGGCCAAAGGGCCCTGAACGTCTGTTCGGCGCGCGCCAGCTGTTCATCACGCTCAATACCCACATAGGGTCAATTTCAACCACGCTTCCCGGGCTAGCCGGGGGAATATCCCTGGAAGCGTGGTCAAACGGACCCGCACCGGGAACCAAGAAAAAGTAACGTCTGGACGCCAATCCCCGCGCAGAACCAAACGAAACGAGCCCCAGCCAGGGACAAGGCATGCTGCGTCGCTGCCGGGCAACCAGCAACAACACAACCACCGGAGGGAGATTTAAAGCGAAATCAGCCGCAAGCAAGCATGGCAGGATGGAGCGAGGAGGGAGGCGGAAGAGAGCAGAGGCAGAGAAAGGAACACTGTCGGTGGAGGAGGCAGAGGAGGTGGAGGCAGGGGCAGCGATGCAGGTGGAGGGGGCACAGGCGGAGGAGGGGGGCACAGGGGGGCACCCGACCAGGGAGGCGGCCCAGGCACAACACCCACAGCTGCAGCC
>QEPC01012398.1:457121-476828 GCA_003113815.1 Sphenodon punctatus
GGAGAGCGCATCCATGTCCAAAGATGGTTTCTTCAGCAGGGGGCACACCACAGCCTTCTTGAGGCTGGACGACAACCTCCCCTGCTGCAAGGACGCGTTCACTACCCTCGCCAGCACCGTCCCCAACGTCTCCCTGAACCCCGACTGAGAGGGGGAGGGAGGAGGAGGGGGAGGAGTTAGGAAGAGATACATTGAAGGAGCGGTCAGAAAAGTAGGAGGAGAACCAGTCGAAGATAGAGTCCCGGAATCCCAGGGAGTGAAGCAATTCAAACAAGAGTGAGTGGTCAACAGTGTTGAAGACAGCAAAGAGATCAAGGAGGACAAGAATAAAGGCGGTTGGATTTAGCCACAAGAAGATTGTTGGTGATTTTAGAAAGAGCTGTTTCAGTGGAGTGAAGGGGGCAGAAGCCAGATTGGAGGGAATCAAGGGAGGAGTTGGCAGAGAGGAGGTTGAGGAGGAAACGGGAGTAAACAACGCATTCAAGGAGTTTGGAAGCAAAAGGGAGAAGCGAGACAGGACGGTAATTAGAGGGTTCAGAGGGATCCAGAGTGGACTTTTTGAGGATGTGGGAGACAGTGGCATGTTTAAAGGCAGAGGGGAAGGAGCGGGTAGAGAGGGAGAGGTTGATGATGTGCAGGAGGGGAGGGGCGATGGTGGAAGCAATGGAGGTCAGGAGGCGGGAAGGAATGGGGTCCAGAGGGCAAGTGGAGGGGTTGAAGGAGGAGAGCAGTGAGGAGATTTCCTCAAGGGAGGCGGGAGGGAAGGAGGACAGGAGAGAGGTGGGGGGAGGAGAGGACTTGGAAGCGATTTCCAGGCAGATCTTGTAAATTTTAGAGGTGAACAGGAGAGCAAGATTCTGAGTGGAGAGAGAAGAGGGAGGAGGAGGACAGGGGGGGTTGAGAAGGGAGTCAAAGGTGGAAAAGAGGCAGCGAGGGTCACGGGAGCAGAACATCTCTCTTACTGAATCTGTCCAAGAATAGAATATTCTGTAGCTTTTATATTATTAACAAACGTATTTTAACCATCATGATTCCAAATTAAATAACCAATTTCTGGATAAAATAAGCAGACATGATTAGGAGGTGTGCAAATATTTACCTCAGAAGTTTGCACCTTTCCCTGTCTAGAGCTCTCTGCTATCTCCTTTTTGTGCTTTTCTTCAATCTCTCCCAGTAGCTGCTGAAGTTCTTGGAGTCTCTTCTCTTTTTCTTTAGCTTCATTCTGTGCTACTTCTACTTTTTCTTTTTCAAGCTGTAAATTCATGTGCACCTTTGCTAGTTGGTTCTCCAGCTGTGAAAGTCTACCAGCTAATATTGATAATTTTGACCCTGCATCATCTTTGGCTAATTGATTTACATCCTCTGTCTGTGACGCTTTGCTCACTTCTTCAGTGCCTGTTGAAGCGGCCTGGATTTCCTGCCTGAGTCTACTTTGCTCCTGAACGGCTTTCAACTCAGCGTGGCTCACAAGAGCTGCAGCAACTGTTTGCTCAAGTATTTCCTCCAGTTCCAATATTTTCTGTTTAAGTTTCTCCGTTTCCACTTGGACTTGTTCTTCTAGGACCCTCATTTTGTTGTAATATTGCCTCAGCTCAGAATCCTTCTCCTTAATAGTTTCCTGAAGCTGTTTTATCGTTGCCTCCATGTTGCTCATGGTGTCTTTTGCATTTTTTCCCCCACACTCCAGGGGAATTTTGTTTTCTGGGGTCTCTGCGTTTTCACTTGGGACTTCTTCCAGTTTATCCTTTTCTTTGTTGCGCTTTTGTCCTGTTTTTACAGTGTGAGTTTTCATCTGTACATTCTTACATTTTTCTGCCATCTTCTCATGTTCCTTCTTCAATATACCTACTTCTTTCTTTAACTGCTTCATTTTCAATTTTGTTTCCTCCAGCTCATTATTGGCGACAGATGCCTCTATGCTATTGTCTTCCACTTGCTTCACCAAAGCTTCTTTTTCTGCCAACACTATATCCAGCTGGTGTTTCAGACTATCTGCATCCTCCTGAATGGAAGCAAAATCCACAGGAACCTTTTGTTCTATGTTTGCCAACTCCTGCTGCAGTTTCTCAATCACGTCATTCAACTGTTCTATTTCCTCCTCGCTGTTTTTCTTTACATGTTCTTGATCACCTTTTAAGTATTCAATTTGGGCTTCAAGTTACCTTATGTGTTCATTCTTTTCTAAAATATCCTAGAAAATGATACCACTTCCGAAAATACTATATAAAGCAATGGCCCTCCCAATATACTTACCCAAATCCTTCATTAAACAATGTGAGCGCACTCTGCTACAAACAATCTGGAAAGGGAAAAAACAGAATCAGCAAGGCCATTTTATCTAGAAGAAAAGACAAAGGCGGGATCAACATGCCAGATATAGATTTATACTTTAAGCAGCTTTCCTTAGGGCACTCAAATATTGGTTCCTCCCCTCAGTAAATACTGGCTGGGTAGAGATAGAAAGACAACTATTAGCAGTATCTAACTTTCAGGAATTACCAACCAATGGAACAATACCTAATGCCAACAAATTATATAATTATCCCTTTGCTCACACAGCCATTCAAAACTGGTACCAGACCTTAAAACTTATGGATGTGTCCCGACTGCCTCTCCATTCTCCCCTCTAAATACTCAAGAATCAGTCAAAATTAGATTAGCCACTGACCTCTGTAAAATACTTACCAAATGTAACATCACGAGAGCGGAACAATTGTTTCAGGGAGAAAAATTCATCTCAATCCAGGAACTAGAGGGCAAAACAAAATCAAAAATAGATGTCTTTCAATATCTGCAATTTAAAAACCTATTTTTAGATAGGGAAAAAATCCAGCATTAATAGACCCACTACTGATATCGAAAGAACTTTATTTAATCATTCCTCAAACAAGGGAATGATCGTTAGGATCTATGGGGCATTCATCGGGATCAGGACAAATAAGCAAACCCCCTACATCGAAAGATGGGGAAAAGACACGGGGAAAACATTTTATGAAAAAAAGATTGACCTGATTTGGCAACACATGCACAATTGTGCGAGTTCTCTAGAAATTAAAGAACCCCAAATAAAAGTAACTTTGAGATATTACCTCACCCCACAACACTTCAAAGCGATGGCCAATTCAGATCCCAGTCTATGCTGGTGTGAATGCAGTGAACAGGGTACATATCTCCACTGTTGGGGAAACTGTCCTAAGATACAGCCCTTCTGGTGCATAATTTGGGAATACATGAAAAAAGCTACAGGTCTAATAATTCCATTCTGAGCAGAAACAGCGTTATTGGGAATTTACCCAAATATTCCACTAATGAACCATCATCAAGACACATGTAAACTAATTACTAGGGGTGGGAATACCGGTAAATCCGGTATCCGATAATGCCGGTCCTGGGCATACCGGCATTATCGGATTCAACCCGGTAAATCCGGTCCCGTTACCGGATTCCGGGTACCGGATTTTTTTTACATTGCAGCCATTTAAATGAATGGCTGCAATGTAAGTCCCACCCAAAAAGTTTTTTAAAAACCCTCCCCGAGTCCAGGCTGCGCGGGTGGAAGGGGGGACACCCCCCCACCCACCCTGCCCAGCCTGGATTTTTGTTAGAAAAAAAGAGCCGCCCCCCCAGCACCAGCGGCTGCGGCGTCCCCGCAGCCGCCGGTAAGTATAGACCCGATCCCTGGGGGGGGTGTTTAACACCCCCCCAACCCCCCAGGGATCACCCCTACTACAAGTGAGTGACAGTGCTGCTGTACCTTTCTTTGCGGAGCTCTGGGTACAGCGGCGGCGGGCGGTCCGGCGGCCTCAGGGCCAGCTGTGGCTGCCGGCGTCAGAGACGCTCTAGGCCTTCCGGGGAAGGCCGCTGGACCGCCCGCCGCCGCTGCACCCGGAGCTCCGCAAAGAAAGGTACAGCAGCACTGTCACTCACTTGTAGTAGGGGTGATCCCTGGGGGGTTGGGGGGGTGTTAAACACCCCCCCCAGGGATCGGGTCTATACTTACCGGCGGCTGCGGGGACGCCGTGGCCGCTGGTGCTGGGGGGGCGGCTCTTTTTTTTAACAAAAATCCAGGCTAGGCAGGGTGTGTGGGGGGTGTCCCCCCTTCCACCCGCGCAGTCTGGGAGGGGGAGGGGGGAGGAATTCTGGAATTGTATTCCATTGATTTCAATGGGGACACAGTGTCCCATTGAAATCAATGAAATAAAACCGGTACTGGATACCGGATTTAATCCAAGAATCCGGTTCTTTGAGAACCGGAAACCGGTAAATCCGGTATCCGGTAATTGCCGCGGGGTCCCACCCCTATTACTTTGCCTGGAATTAACATTATCACCCGAAACTGGAAAAATGCAAGAGACATCTCGGAGACAGAATGGTTAAAACATATGTGGTATATGTACTCTATGGAAAAATTCTCAGCAACCCTGGAGGACAAATCCAAAAAATTCACAACCAAATTGTTTACCTGCATAGAAGTCATCCAAGACCACACTCTAACAGAGGAATCAAAGTCATACTTAAGTGGACTACTCAATATAAGATATAATACTGCAGAATGACATTCAGATTTACTACTCTATAAAATTTACTATTTTGCAAATCGTTTGTTTATTATGTTTAAGTTTCAATGTTTAAAAAAAAAAAGGAGGGGGGAAAATTACTGACAAGAAAAATGACTAGTCCACTTTTATAACTACTTACCTGCTTTTACCTTTCTTGTTATGTACTGTGAACAATTCAACAATAAAAATCTCTTTCTTGTCAAAAAAGAAAAGAAAGAAAACTGGGGAGAAATAATTAAATAAATAAATAATAATAATTCTTATTAATTCTTATTTTTTATTATTATTATTATTATTATTATTATTACACCCCCTCCTGATAAAGCAGCTCGGGGCGGCTAACAAATCATACCTTATAGTATAAAAATATAAAATACAACAACATAACAATTATGAATATAAAATTAAAACCCATAGTGAAGCATACACCATACAAAAACAGCAAAAAACCCTCCCTAACCCACAACCCCCCGCCCGTACCCATCTCCCTCACCAAACACCAGGTGGAACAGCCAAGTTTTACGTTTACATTGAAAGGAGGAGAGATCCGGAGCCACTCGGGCCTCTACCAGAAGGGAGTTCCACAGCCTTGGTGCGGCCACCGAGAACGCCCTCTGCATAGTCACCCCCCGGAGAACCCAGGAGACTTTTGAGAAGGGCACTCCCTGATGACCACAGGGGCTGATCCAGAGCCTGGGGAGTGAGGCGGTCTCCCAGGTATAATGGGCCCAGACCATATAGGTCAACACCAGCACCTTGAAACACAGAGCACTGGTGTTATGTGCTCCCGGTAGCCAGCCTCCGTAAGGAGACGAGCCACCACATTCTGGACCAGCTGCAGTCTCCAAGCCGTCACCATGAGTAGCCCCATGTAGAGCATGTTGCAATAGTTTAGTTTAGGGCTTTATAAGTAACACCACCCCCCCCCCAAAAAAAAAGAGAACAGCACCTTGGGTTGTTCCCAGAAAGCTATTGGTAGTCAGTGTAGAATTCCAGCCTAGGGAGGGAGTATTGGGGCACAGGAGAGACAATGAGTGAAAACAGACATGCACCTTAACAACACTTTAGCCCTGATTTAACATTTCATATCCTTGTTTCAGGGCTGCATAGGGCACCAAATACTGCCCTACAACATGAATACAAAATGCTAACGTGGTGTTAAAGTGTCGTTACATGCATGTCTGTTTTCGCTCAATATGTACCACCAGCCCAGGTCCATTTAGAGAAATTTGGGCCACCTATACATCCTGGTAGCGGGGGACCCTACCTCCCATCCCACATTTACAAGTCAATTTCTGGAGATTATACTGATACTTTACTTACACATGTGTTACTTATCTGTTTATTCATCATATTTCAATGTATATTAAGAAAGAAAATTCTTGAAGTTTTGGGATGGGGGGGCCTGAGCCTGGGGCCTGGTTCAGTTGTATTCCCTTGTCCCCTCTCTCATCAGAGCCAAGCCTCTTCCACTCAGAGTACACTAGAGGGCAAGGAAGCTCTCTGCTTGCACAACATGGCAACACAATCTGCCCCATCGTTGTCACTATGTACTTTAAAGCCTCCGATTTACAAATATTGCAGCTGTCCCCAGAGAGAAATAAATCTCTAAACAGGAATTTGAGATTTTTATTCCATATTAGAATAAAAGGAAACAGTGACGAGAATTCCTGCCTCATAAAACTATGGTAATGGAGACACTGTAAGAATTATGGGATGTTTATTCAACTGATTTTCTCAAGGAATTTTAATGAGGATTTCACACTTCATAACCACATGCTTTAGATTCTGTCAGTGAAAATGCTAAATGCTTCTGCTAAAGTAATGTGGCACACTGCTTTTGCTTTACTGTTCTTTGTAGTGGAGTGATATTTTAGCTAGGCTGAGAACCTGACCAGCTTTTAGTTTTTAGTTTTTCCCCAGCTGCACTGAGAATGGTTTCAATTACCTGATGCTGTGGTTTAATCCATCAGTATGCCACTGAACGCATCAAGGCTGGCAGTACCAGTAAGTCAGTGGAATGTTTGTGGGGGATCCAACAGCCACCCAAGATTCAGTTTATCTACACGCTTCATGTAGCTGGCACTGACATTCTGCAAAGTGGGATAGAAATACCTACGTTAGGACTCAAGATGCTAAAAATGATACATGGTCATCATCATCATCATCATCATCATCTTTATTTTTATATAGCACCCCCCTGCCATGGCACTCAGAGCGCTTTACATACAACAATTTAACACAACTTTTAATCCTCACAACACCCCTGTGAGGTAGGTTAGGCTGATAGAATAATGTGACTGGCCCAAAGGTCACCCAGTGAGCTGAAATGTCTCTGAATCCTCACTACAAAACAGGTTTCATGGAAAATAAATTATTTATTTATTTAATCAAATTTATATGCCGCCATTCCCACTATTTATTTATTTTATTTTATGTTTTTAATTTATATGCCACCCCCTACCGCTAAAAGCATCTTGGGGCGGCTAACAACATCTTAAAACACATATTAAAATAGATAACAAACCAAATACAATTAAAGCAACCTAAAATCCCCAAATTAAAAACAGTCCATACACAAACCCTCCCTAACTCAACCCACCCAACCCATCTCCCTCAGTAAAGGCTGGACAGAACAGCCAGGTCTTACATTGGCTACGGAAAGAAGGGAGGTCGGTGGTCAAGCAGACCTCCAAGGGGAGGGAGTTCCACAGCCACGGCACAGCCACAGAAAACACCCTTCTCATGGTAGACATCCGGGAAACCGATTATGGCTCAGGGTATCTTACAATCAATTCAATATTAAAAAAACCCTACAGTTTAAGAGAGGAGTTAAGGCTCTTACAAATTCAATCATGCACTAAAAAGCATGGAAATTATAAGTTAAGGCTCCCACGTTAACATCCGTGCCGTGTAAGCAGTAAAGGTATTATATACAGTCTCATATATTGTGCTCACTTACAACTTAGGCTCCATGCACTCACACTTTGCTTTGGTCTTTCAGTCCCGATCCTCTTCCTCTGCAGGTTGGGAGCAACACTGAAGCTGTGGATAGTGCTATATAAATGCTTAATAAGAATTTAAAATTGTGTACAGATTGAAATTAATAAAATGGAATGCCCTTTGGAAGGAATGATGGTGTTGAATAGTGAGAAAGGCATCTGGGAAAGCAAGTGGAATGAGTGGAATGACAAGAAGGAACAAGGATAGGGTGCAGCAGCAAGAAACTAGGTGGTATGACTGAAGGAATGCCATGACAAATCAGTGGAATGATAAGTTTCTAAATGAAATAAGTGATTCATAAGAGTGGAAGGATACCATGGGGAGCACTCCTATCGGTTCTCCCAGTTCCCATAGCTGTCTCCCTGCTGTTCCACTCCCTTTGCCGATGCACCAAAGAAGATAGCACACTGAGCTTGGGTTTTTAAATGGCCGCACTCTTTATTAGGTCAAATCATCATTAAAGTTAGGTGGGGGAAATCGCCTATTGCGATACGGGTCCAGTACTTGAACTTTGTCAAACATACAGCAACTCAGGGGTGGCTTCGATTACCACCCTACTCATGAACACAACATCTCCCCCTCTGTGGCCCCTGCCACGGGTGAGGGGGCCCAAAGTCCTTCCGGACTGAGTAAGGATGAGGGCGTCTGCCGACGGGGGACCATATCTGTCCCTACTGCCCTCACTGGCAACACCTCCCAGGGAGGCTACCCCGCTGCTTGCCATACCCTGCTTTTCCGGCGGGTGGACCTCTCCATAGCCTCCCTTCCTGTTATTCCACCTTCTCTTCTGTTTTTCCCCTCATTACACACAGACACACACACACACACACGCACACACACACACACACACACACACACATACTTACTCTTGTTCCCTGTCAGAGATACAGCTCATGGTATTTTCAAGGTATTTTGGATTCTCTGTGAATGGAGTGGGGGCTAGTAAGCTAGATGGGGGTCTGAATATACGTCCCTCCAAACACTTCTCTGCCTTTCCTGATACCATACGCTTTCCCCTATCCTTGCCTGCTCCACAGTCTTGTCTATCGATAAACATCACCCATTTCTCTGCATTGTCCTCAATAAACAGTCCCCCAACACCTGGCTTCCCCCTCCCTATGAAAACATTTCTCCAACTGCCCCCACTTTTGTCTGTGTGCACAGATCTCGCATCCATCAACCTTGTTTTCCCCATATACAGCCTCCAAGTACTCAGCTGTCCCGTTCTCCCAAACCTAAATGAAAGGATATAGGGAAAAGAGGGGGTGAGCGGAAGCAAGCTGCCTCCTCACCCCTCCTGTCCCCAGCTTCAGTGTTGTGAAGGAAGAGGGTTGGGGCTGAAAGACCAAGGCAAAGTGTGGATGCATGGAGCTTAAGCTGTAAGCAAGCACAATATGTGAGACTGTACAACGTCTTTACTGGTAACATGGCGCGGACATTAAGGCAGGAGCCTTAACTTACAATTTCCATGCTTTTTAATGCATGATTGAATTTGTAAGAACCTTAACTCCTTTCTTCAACCGTAGTGCAGAACGTGGTGGCCCGTCTCCTAATGGGGATGGGGTGCCATGAGCATATTACACCGGTGCTCTGTTCTCTGCAGTGACTGCCATAGTCTTCCAGGACAGATTCAAGGTGTTGGTTTTGACCTTTAAAGTCCTAAACAGCTGATTAGACTTCGACTCCACTATTTTAGAGGCAGCAGCAGAGCCAGAGGTTAGGAATGCCCTGTCTGGTCATGTTTTGTGGGATGAATTTCAATTGGTGATGCCTGCCAATGTGGCTGATGTGCGGGGGTCTGTTTGAGCCACAACCTGCAAATTAGATCCATGCCCATCCTGGTTGTTGAAAGCTGCCAGGGAGATGTTGGGGCTGGGGCTGGTGGGGGTTATCAACACCTCACTTCAGGAGGGGGAGAGTGCCGGACTGCCTCAAGAAGGCTGTGGTCCAGCCTCTCCTCAAAAAAACGTCACTTGACTTGATGCCCTGGCTAGCTACTGACCTCTCTCTAACCTTCCTTTTTTAGGGAAGATTATTGAACGGGTAGTGACTCATCAGTTCCAGGCTATTTGGACGGCATCAGTTTTCTTGATCCCATACAGTCTGGCTTTTGCCCGGGTTACAGCATGGAGACAGTGCTTGTGACCTTGGTCGACGACCTCCTCATGGAATTGGTCATGGGTTGTATGACCCTGTTAGTCCTATTAGATCTATCAGCGGCTTTTGATACCATTAACCATGAGTTGTTGGTGACGTGCCTGCAGGACCTGGCAGGAGTGGATGGGACCATCTTGCACTGGTTCTGTACCTATCTTGCAGATAGATCTCAGTGGGTGGTGCTAGGGGACTGTTCTTTGTCCCCTAAGTCCTCCCATGTGGGGTCCCATAGGATTCTGTTCTGTCCCCTCTCTTGTTTAATGTGTATATGAAGCTACTCAGGGAGGTCATGTGCAGCTGGGGGGTTCGTTGTCACCAGTATGCTGATGACACCCAGCTGTACTTATCATTTTCATCCGACCCAGGCCCTGCTGTCCCAGTGTTGGACTGCTGTTGGGGACTGCATGAGGTTGAGCCGATTGAAGTTCAGTCCCAATAAGACAGAGGTGATGTTAGTAGGTGGGACCGGTGATCTGAGGGAGGAGGTTTCCTCCATTATTGGCTGTCCTCCATTGGCTCCATCTATGCAGAGTCTGGGGGTGCTCCTGAATTCACAGCTATCCCTGGATGCCCAGGTGTTAACTGTGGCCAGGGGTACCTTTCACCAATTACATCTGGTGAAGAGGCTCCGCCCATATGTCTCAGACTCCGACATCTCCACTGTCATCCATTCATCACCTCGAGGCTAGACTATTGCAATGCGCTCTACGTGGGGCCGTCCATGGTGACCGTCCAGAAGCTGAAGCTAGTGCAGAATATGGCAGCCTGCCTTCTTACAGGGATGGGCTGGAGGGAGCACATAATACCTGTGCTCCGAGCACTGCACTGGCTGCCTATTGTCTTCGGGACCCGATTCAAGGTGCTGGTATTGACCTTTAAAGCCCTTCATGGCCTGGACCCTGCTCATCTGAGTGATCGACTCATCCCCTGGGTGACCCCTGTGGTCATCCAGGGGTGCCCTCCTGGAAGCCCTGCACTATTGGTAAGTGCGGACGGAAAGGAGGGCACTCTCAGCGGCTGTGCCAACACTCTGGAATTGCCTTCTGCTGGATGCTGCTGCATGCTGGCCCATATCAGGAAGGCCATATTCTGATGTGGCTAGGACACTGGACAGACACAAACCAGGATTACATTTCTACCTAGGATTCCAACCTGCAGCATTACTGTGACGGAGAAGTTTCATTTTATCTGTGCTGATTTCCTCTCTCTGTTATAATTATTTACCATTTATATAGTGCTCTACAATCCTTATCTAGTTCACCCTCACAACAACCCTATGAGGTAGGTGTCTGATTATTTTTCCCATTTTGTAGACGAGGAACCAATGCTGAGAGAGTGTGACTTGCCCAAGGGTGTAATTAGGTTGCAATGGGCCCTAGTATAGAAATGGGAATACATGCCTTCCACTGTCGTCCTCCCAGTCACAAGGGACATAGCTGCACCAGGGAGTGTGGGCCTCCAAGGCTCATGGATGTAGCTGCACCACCCATCACTATACTTACATTCTTGGACTTGCCCAAAGACGAAGCCCACCTAGTGCATTCATGGCTAAAACAGAATTTGAGCCATAGTTTCCCAGGTCCAAATCCAACACCTTAGCTACTAGGCTACACTGACTCTTGTCTACAACTTGTCTATTCTGTGTCCTTAGCAACTAAGATCTTCAGGACAGACTCTCTTACTGTGTGTTGTGCAGTCATGCCTAGAACAACAAGGGGTGCCCTGAACTTCCCATACAGCTACTACTAATAGTAACAACATGGCTAATCCTTACAGGAATAGCCCCTTATTAAGGATTCGGAGTCATGTCCTTTATTTCCAATTCCAGACATATAGCACAATATTAAATGTGTGATTTCACTGCAAATGGTCACAGAATGAACTTTCAGAAACTTGCAGACAACCTGGCAGTGTTTAAAATGCAAATGCTGGCATGTCTAGGAGGTGATCTGCACTAAATCATTCCAGGCTGGCTCATTACTGTGGTTATTTAAATATTTCCATATATATTGTATAGACTGCTCCTTCTGCTTGAAAGCTTAGAATAAATAATCAAAACAAGAAAGTAGGGAAGCGTAACCCCATGAATACAACAATATACATTTCATTTAAAATAATTCGTTCCCACAGTCATGTATGCTAGTCCACTGCAATTTACAACTCAATGGAACAAACCTGAAATTTCCACCCAGTCACCAAGTTCAATTCTTAGCATAACTCTGTTAACTTCAGGGTAGCTACACCAGAGTTCAGTAACTTAAAATATCTGAATATGAGCCATTTAGGGTTTGGAAATGGATTCCGATATAGTTAGCATTGGTAACATTTACCCTCAATGAGCTCACACATTTACCCTGAATGAGCTCACACATTTACCCCGAATGAGCTCACACATTCAGTCTGGTAACAAGGCTCTCCATCATCTCACACACACCTACTAGGGTTACTACCCCTTCATGTTTGACCTGAAGTCTCCAGGTTTTGTCACAGCATCTCCAGGATCTGCGTGAAACCTCTAGTTTTCCACATTATCAGTTTTTTCCACAGGGGCAAGGCCATGTTGGAAAAGTGGGGATGGATGAAGAGGCTCACCTGCCTCAACCCCCCATAGAACACCTTCCCAGCTCACCTGTCTCCTTCCAGATGTGGACCCTCAACCCTCCCCTCATAGAACACCTTCCTAGATGGTCTGACCCAGAAAGGGACAGGGCCAAGCCAAAAGGAGTCCTGCCCCCTTCTGACCTGGCCACAGCCCCTTCAGAGCATTGTGATTGGATGACAAACTGAAGGGATACGGCCGTGTGAAAAAAGGGCAGGGCTCCTTTTGGCTTGGCCCTATCCCTTTCTGGGTCAAACCATCTGAGAAGGTGTTATTCCTCCACACACTCACTTTCTCACATTAGTACTCCCACTAGAAAAAGGACCAGAATGAATGATTCCAGCACGTAGGGCTTGCAGAATCAGATTCCAAGGTCAGTAGGATATTTCATTGCAAAATAAAATAATAATAATAATAATAATTAATAGTGAAAAACTAATAAAGTCTGGAAATAAATTTTCATCTTTTGAAATGTCAGGTAAAAAAGTTATAGATAAATGTAACAGGGTGCAGACTTGCCAGGCCTAAGTCTTCTTAGGATCAGCCCCCAAATCACACAGTCTCAATAGGGCATTGGCTTACACAAAGGCTTTATTCTCCATACACTCTCAGGGTGTTTATAGACGAGACCAAAAAGGCGGCTGATCCTTTGATCAGCCGCCTTTCTTGGCGCTTGTCTACTCGCTGCAGCTGCTTTTTAATCCACGTCGGAGGGGGCAGGCGATCCTGCCCCCTCCAAAGCAGATTCCCGAAGTGCCGGCTTTATGCCGCACTTCCAGGTTCCGTGGGTGAGTGCGCATGCGCAGAAGGGCGCACATGCGCACTCACACTCTGCGCCGTGTCTGAACAGCAGACACAGCATGCAGAGAAGGCGGGGGGGGGAAGCCGGCATTTAGCGATCCCGCTTGTCAGCGGGATCATCTATAAACGCCCTCAGTCTCAGCATCAGGAGACTCACAATCCCCATCTTTATAGTCTCTATCCCAGTCTTTATCCTTATACAAGTCTCTGTTACTCACAGTCTTCTCAAGTACTGTTCCCAGTTTCAGGTCCAAGTCCTCTCAGCCAGGCCCCTGTCTCTGCCTGACGTTAGTTCTGGGCAGAACTCTTGTTTGTTCAGCAGCTACTCTCAGTTCAACAGCTTGCTCCATGGCCTCCCCCACTTTATGTTCTGGCTCAGCTTTCTACTCTGTTGGGCTGGCTTGGCCATGCCCAGCCCACAGCTGCTTCCAGTCAGGCACTGTCCCCTCTATCAATCAGTAGGGGTGGGACACCGGGGAGACTACCAGATACACCAGTATCAGATCTCCCTGGTACCGGATTTACCGGTATCGGCATTCCAGATTTTGAACATTGGCCGCATTACCTGATTTTTTACATTACGGCTATTATTGCGGCTATTGACTTCAATGGCCGCAATGTAAAAAATGTGGTAAAGTGGTCAATGTTAAAAATCCGGTATGTCGGTACAGATAAATATCGGATTTATCGGATTAAGTCGGTACCCAAATACCGGCAATATCGGTTCTTGGGAGAACTGGAATTGCCACCCCTAGTGCCTGCAGCCTTACCAGTGCACACTTCTCAGGCTGGCACTACTCTTTAAAGCGTCAGTGGTGCACAGGGACTTGGCCCTGTTACAATAAATTACTGAATTGCAATATTATTTATTTATTATGTATTTATTAGCATAATCTACATCCCACATCTCCTGCCGAAGCAGCTCAGGGCGGCTAACAATCATAAATTTAAGTTAAATATAAATACAACAAATAACATTCCAAATAAAACAAAACATAAAACAATCCATATGAGGGACGTCAAAGAAGAAAACAGAAAACAAAAACCCCAACCACCCTAATCCTCCCACACACACACACACACACACCCATGCTTCACCCACCTCCTTCACCAAAGGCCTGGCAGAACAGCCAGGTCTTACACATTCGTCAAAAGGAGGGGAGGTCCGGGCCACCCAGGCCTCCACTGGAAAGGAGTTCCACAGCCTAGGTGCAGCCACCGAGAACACCCTCTCCATAGTCGCTCTCCCTCCACCCCCGCTCCCACCCCGAGCAACTTGGGGGACTTTGAGAAGGGCACTCCTGGCAGACCACAGGGGCCAATCCAAAGTGTGGGGAGTGAGACAATCCCACAGGTAGGTAGGGCTGCGACGGTGTAGGTCTTTATAGGTAAGCACCAACAGCTTGAATTGGGCCCGGAAGACTATAGGCAGCCAGTGCAGAGAATGGAGCACTGGTATTATGTGCTCTCGGCGACCCGTCCCCGTAAGGAGATGGGACACCACATTCTGCACCAGCTGCAGTCTCCGGACCGTCACCATGGGTAGCCCCACACAGAGCGTTTTACAATAATCCAGCCCTGTCTTAAGAGCTTGTTATGAGGAAGGGATAGGGTTGGCAGAGAGGGCTAGGCATAGATGGGTCAGGGGAGGAAGGACCCCATGCACTTGCACCCAGTGAGACCTTCTGAGCACTCCAGTCAAGAACAACCTGAGACGAAATGCCCGTCAGAATACAATGGTGGCCCAATACTCGATATGAGTAGCAGCCTCTATCATCATAGGGCGCCAAGTGGTTTGTGCTGGAGGAACCCCACTTTCCTTTCACCTGATGCATACACTGACTCACACTGGGAGGGAATGGGAAATGTAGTGAAGGGAGTGCGGGCTGGAAGGGGGAACCACTGAGGCAGGTGAGGAGGAAGGAGGGACTAGCACAGTACTCCTGGTGCGGAGGGGGAACACCCCCAGGAGAGGGAAAGGCACTACCCACACACCCACTCGCACGTTCACCCTCACTCACAACCTCTCAGGAAACACAAAGGGCGAAATGCACTCACCCACACTCGCACGTCTCCAGGCACGCTGACACTCTCAACACATAACTGAAGGGAGGGGAAGGAGGGGAAGCAAGGACCAAGGAAAAGGACTTCAGACACTTAATAGTCTCTCAGACTGGGGCCAGTTTCCACAGATCACCGGCGCTGTGCAGCCTACAGTGCTGGCGTTTGTAGTGGTAGCTCCGCCCCCCTCTTGCGCCCACAGGCGTGAGGAGCGGTGCAGCATTGCTGGCTCTGCCCCTACACTGTGTGTGGCTGTCAAGGGCGGATCAGTGATGTCCTTCTGTTGTGGCATTGCCTTGGCAACGCCCGGGTTTCCCGCCACTTCCTGCAGCGATACCAGGGGTGACGTGGTGGGGGCGGGCGCCAACGAAGAAGTCCCGTGCCGTGTTGGGCGGCTCTGTTGCTGCTGCTGGTGGCTCCGGGGTTGCAGAGACACCCTGACAGAGCTACATGTTAACTAACCATCCAGGAAAGGGGTCATGAACTTAAGAATTAAATACCCTCCTAACCCTTATAGTGCTTACCAGAAGTTTGTCCTCCCTCATGCATCTTTCCAGCTATTCTGACCAGTATATTTTGTAGGGAGTTGGTTCCTCCTGCTTTCGATCCCTTGAGAACCTTCCTTAACATTTCCTCACAATGGGTAAAAACAAATGTGCAGGCAGTGAGGTGGCTCCTCAGCCCAGGGCAGAAAACTGAAGTTGCCACTTTCTGGGTCGGCAAGCAGCATGAAACAAACGTGCCTGCCATGGGGAGAGACATCCCACCACCTGCATGACCTGGCAGGGGGAACTGCAACATATGTGTGAGCAACTGGCCTTGCCCCTACCTTACTCTCTGTGATGATAACTAGCTATGGCCATGGCAGACCTTGCCCTGTGGTGGGGACATCAGGGCCAAACAAACATGCTGGCCTACATGGGTGGCCCTTGGCCCAGGATGCACCTTGGAGATTTTTCCGAGAACATATCTTAGACCATCCACCTACCCAGCCCGGGGCAGTAGCAGGCCCACATCTGGTGGCACAGGACCACACATGCGCGTGAGTCCTGGGCCACAGCGGGCCAACACAGACCAGCATCTTGTTTGTTTTTACCCAGTGGGTGCATTCTTCAAAGCACTTATTCCACAGTAGTCCTGATACCTTCAACAGCGCTCCCCCAGAGTAAGTAATTTGAGGATTGTGGTCTATAGGCCGAATCAAGTGAGTCAATGCGGTACTCAAGTCTCACTGAAGAAGTCACAATTTTTCTGGCCCATTTGAACTGGGGAGAAACGTCTAGCTTGATATTTGTAGGGCCATATAAAACTAAGGACAGACCTTTGTGTTTACTCAGTCCTTCCTTAACTTAGACAAGCCCTCATTGAAGTACTATGTAAGTCCCTAGTTAGTTTTTTAAAAGTGTTTGTTTTTAAACTGTGAAAAATCCATGAGAGTTTTCATGCGTACAAAGTCATGAAACAATTTTTAGTTGAAGTTATCAGAATTAAAGGCGCTCAAAGGAGAGTGGAATTAGTGAGTCCACAGACTATCATAAAAATTAAGAAACTCTTATTTACTCTGAATGTTTTTCCTAAGCTGGGGATGTCAATATGATCACAGAGAAGAAAGGGAAAATGTGGCATCCTAGTTAATAGGCATTAAGTGCTTAAAACAAGAAGCTGTAATAAATGTGCAAATTTAAGTTTTTGAACTTTTCCTTTGTATCCTTCCTCATTGTTATTCATAGGGCAGGCACCATTATTTGCAAACAAAGATAAACAGTATTTAATGACATTTGAAAATACAGCTATAAATCTTTTATCCCATTGTGCACCAGCTAAATCTGAGTGAGACTTCTATAATAAAACTCCAAATCAGGAGAAACCCACCTGGCTAGGGGTTTTTGCTAGAAACTGAAAGATCAGACCAAGGCAAGGCAGGGTGGATTTTTCTGTGTGAAACTAATCTTCACTAAGTTTCAAGTGAACCCAGAGTGATTTATGTGTTTGGTTAGAACTCAGGTGAAACTCAGGCATTTTATATGTGTTTTATTCTGGGCTTTGAAATATGATACTCAGACCAAACCAGCCATGAGTCACACAGCTCTGCCACTGGCATGGGAATTGCAGGGCCTGAGCCCCTAAGCAGATAAAATTTCTTTATGTATTTATTTATTCCATTATTTCATCTCCCGCCCCCTCCTGCCACTGGCAACTTGGGACATCTTACAATCTAAAACCATAAAATATATAAAATATATAAAGCAGTCTCAAAGAATAACACAGCCCCCCTTTTCCCAACCTATCCTACCCATTACCCGTCTCCCCCACCAAAAGCCCAGCGAAACAGCCAAGTCTTACACTGACGACGGAAGGAAGATTGCCCTCTCCAACGTAGCCACCCGATAAACTTGGGGGACATCAAGAAGGGCACTTTCAGCACAAAATGCTAGCAATGGCACTATCGACGTGGTGAATTAGAAGAAATGTTACAGAAAAAAGCATAATATTCTTCTTTTCTAATGAGTGAATGAGGTAAACAGTAGAGATACATTGAGAACATGTTATTTAGAGTTAGATTTTGTTAAGTCTTGGGACTGGGGTAAGAGGTTCAAATATTCAAAATGAATGAAATTCGAACAGAAGCTTACCATATCCAAGACTGAACTCATCTTCTCCCCAAACCATCCTCTCCCTCTTCACTGCCTATTCCATTGATGGTGTCACCATTCAGTCTGGCCCCCAGTCTCATAGCCTGGAATTCATCTTTGACTCCTCCCACTCCTTTACATTTTCTATTCAATTTTTTGCTAAGGCCTGTAGCTTCTCCCCATATGACATTGCTAAAGTTTGGCCCTTCCTTATAGTTTCCACTACTAAATTCTAGACCATGCTGTCAAGATCATCCATTTTACCCACCATTAAGATCATGTTCAGCCCCATCTCTCCTCCCTCTACTGATTCCCTCTCCCCTTTTGCAACCAGCGCAAACTCCTTGCCTTCACCTTCAAGGCTCTTCATGGCCCTGCTCCTCTGTATCTTTCTGCCAGTGCCCTCATTTCTTACTATGTTATCACCAGAGAACTTTGCTCTTCCTCTGCCACCACCTTTACCCATCCCAGAGTCTCCTGCTCCCTAAACTGTCTTTGCCTCTTCTCCCATGCTGCCCCGTATGCATGGAACTCCCTCCCTGAACACACATGCTCTGCTCCCTCCCTGCCTACCTTCAAATCCCTCCTAAAATACTTCTTCTGACAGGTCTTCCCTAACTCCTCACTCCCATAGATTGCTCCTTATGCTTGTCCTTATATTATCTAATTTTTCATGATCCCCTTCCTCCCTTGTAACTGTTAAGCACGTATGCCTACAGTTTCTCATCTTCATGGAAACTGTCCCTCCCTATCTGCCTCTCCCTTTAGTTCTCCTGCTCTTGTCCTGTATATATTGTAAGCCCCTTGGGACAGGGACCTGTCTCTCTAATCATTATTTATTATTATATTAACAATAGAGGTGTGAAATTCAAGCGATGAAATCTTTCAAAAATTACTTAGGTGGCCAGCAGGGGGCCAAAACAGCATTTGGTTCTGCCTGAAACCTGGGCTCTGTAGGAATGGAAATAAATCCACCTCCACCGACCGTCTAAACCCACTGAACACCCCCACCCCCACTCCAGAAATCAATGCATTCAGAAAATGAGATCTTCTCAAAAATCCAAGAATTTAAAGGAATGTTTCACGAAGAAGAGCGCTACAAGCTCACTGCTGAGGGAGACATCACAGTCCCCAATCAAAGAAATGGCAGCCAGACCAGTTTCAAAGAACAAGGGTACAGAAAAACCTTTGGTTACCAAAGACAGCTTTGAGAAATTGGCCTATGATTTAACCTCTGCAATTGGGACCCTGAAAGAGGATCCAACAGCCAAGATGCAAGAAGTTATGGAAAAATTTGCAGACTTGGTGAATCAAGTGATTGTCCTTGAAATTGCCCTTGGAGAAGCATATGAGATCATCACATGGGCTTTCTCCATAGTCCAGAGAAGCAAATGACAAAGAAATAGCTTTTCAGGAACGTGTGGCTTCCTTGAAGCACAGGAATAGAGTTCTGACCCCCGGTGTTGGACCAGGGTCATCAGACCTTACTGGTTCTGCTAGACCTTTTGGCTGCGTTCGACACAGTCGATCATGAGGTGTTGGTGACTCGCCTGCGGGACCGTGCCGGGATTGGCGGGATGGTCTTGGACTAGTTTCATTCTTTCCTGGCCAGGAGAACTCACTGGGTGGTCTTGGGGGAGTGTACGTCTTCCCCCCCGGGACCTCACATGTGGAGTCCTACAGGGTGCCATTCTGTCCCCCCTCCTGTTTAACATCTATATGCAGCTGTTAGGGGAGATCATGAGAGGGTTTCAGGGCATGCAGTGTCATCAGTATGCTGATGACACTCAGCTCTACCTCTCTTTTTCCATTGACCCAGGCCATGCAGTCTCTTTATTTTCCCAGTGCCTGTTGGCTGTGGGGGCTTGGATGAGGTTGAGCCATCTGCAGCTGA
>QEPC01012398.1:479509-501543 GCA_003113815.1 Sphenodon punctatus
AACACAAGGTTTCAGTTTAAGGTTTAAGTTTCATTTCAGTACAAAACTGAAATGAAACTTAAAGCAATCTAATAATCCTACTCAGCGCCTGCTGTTCAGGAACAGTGACTAGCTCAGAAGGTGTTGGGAAGGGGGAAGGCAGATAGTTTCATTTCTTGCAAGCCTCTCCACCGCTGGTGCCTGGAAGTCTGCTCCTCAGTGACTAGTACTACCCCTCCCTGTCACGTTTGACCTTACAGTGAACCATTTTTGGCCACCAGAACTCACCCGAATGCGATCCGAACTGACCGAACTGTACGGTCATTTTGACGTTCGGAATTGAGTTCGGTTTGGCCAGTTCGGGTTCGGGATCGGGTTCAGATTCGGTCATCTGAACAGGCCGAGTTCAGGCCGAACTCCAAACTTCCAAACCGCGTTCGCCCATTCCTAACTTTTGGTGAAGATGACGAGTGATGGGTGCGGGGTTGGTGGGCGGGGGAGTGGGGAGTTAGGGCTTTTAGCTCCACTTTTGTGTTTATTTCATATTGCTGGTTTTATATTTGTATTTTATATTTATATTGTAGTTATATTTTTTAATGATATACTGTGAGCCGCCCTGAGCTGCTAATAGCAGGAGGGATAGCAATTTATGTCAAATAAATAATATATATATATTAGACGAGACCTGGAAGAAGGAAAGAATGTGCTGCAGACTCTTGGAAGTAAGTTCCAAAATTCAGACTCAAAGGAAGACACTCTGCAGAAAAACTCTTGAAGAACACCATTGGAACACCATTGGGAAATTAAGAAAGATCCAAGAAAGAAGAGGGGGGAAAGGAAAAAAAAGCCATGATGAGTAGCTAGGCAAGGGAAGAAATGAAAATGAATCTCAACAAGAGGACTCGGGTGAATGAGGGACTAACTCAAGTCTGCACAGAAGGGATCATTGGGGCTCATCAGCTGAGACCAGCGGAACACTGTAATGTTGGTAAATGGTTTTCATATTTATATATACATATAAAAATAATTTGACATTTGATTTAACAGGGCAAGGAGGGTGAGAGAAACTCACAGGATTAAAAAGGGGAGAAAGGGTGGGGGTGGGTCCTCAAAGATGAAGGAAAATGGGTGGGGTCCCTTAGTGGTTCCATGTAATCCCTCCCCATCTACCTCAAATCAGATATAAATCCATTCTCAGGAGTGGGAGTGACTAAAGGAGGAGAAGGGATCTACTTTAGACTGCAAGGGAGCAGTCCAGGGGGCTGTAGGGATGGGAAAACAGGTTGGGGTTCACCAGTTAGTTAGCCAGGGACTGACTAGGGCACAGAGAAAGTGGGGGAGCAGGGAGGGAAGGGGGTCTGCAGAAATAGGAATGCAAAGGTGGGGGGAGGTAGGGATGTGGAGGGAGGAAGACAGATCAAGATCAGCAAAGAAAATAAAAGCGCAGAAAGGGTTGTAGGGAAAAATGTGAAGGAAAGAGGGTATATAAAAACAGAACAGTCAGGGCACAGAATTTAAAAGCTGACAGTGTACTGACAGCAGAACCAGGATACTGCACATCAGATGATAAAAATAGGAAAATCAACATGTGAGAATTTCAGGATCATTTTGTGCGTGAGGGGACCCTTGTATAAATTGCTTTTCTTGAAGTGCTGACGCAGACAGATGTGTTGGGTCAGACTGGGGAACATCTTTATTTCTAAGAAAGGGAGAATCTTGGAGCAAAAGTAAAACATCTACTCATGGGTGAACCTATCAAAGTCCTAATATCAACGTCAAGGGTACAACCCTTGAACAACCCTGTAAAAAGGAAGAGGGTTTTCAACTCCTTGAAAAAATATTCTCCTAGTCTAGTCTTTTTACAGGAAATGCACTAAAGAAAAATTATGAGAAATACCGGTGTCCTCTCTGGATACAGACACCATATGTCACCCCAGAAAAAACTAACAAAAGAGGGGTGGCAATTATCTTTGCCAAGCATCTTCCTTTTATTGTTGCAGAACAATTTGTAGATAAAGAAGGTAGGTATTACTAGGGGGTGACTTTACCTAAGTGATCAATCCCTCAGCAGATTGCTCAAAAGTGCATAAAGGGAAATCAAGGGGAACATGTGCAAAATTGGTGCATCATCTAGAAAATGAAGACTTAGTTGATGGCTGGAGGGAGATGAATCCAACAGGCAGAAATTATACCTATTACTCTGCTGTTCATGGGTCCTAGTCCAGGACCCATGTGATTTTTGTCTCTAGGACCTTGGTCATTCTAGTTTAAAAAGTCAATCTAGGAGTCATAACTTGGTCTGATCATTCCCCTGCATATATGTTGAACTACAGGACTGAGAAGCTATGAAAAAATGAGAGACCTGGCATTTGAACAGGGCCTTGCTATATGACCCACTCAGAGTAGAAAAGTTAGAAAAATCTTTTCAAAAATATACAGAAGAAAATGATAAAAAAGGAATCAATAAGAAAGTTCTCAGAGATGCAGGGAAAGCACTAATGAGAGGAAGACTCATAAGGGAAGCAGTATACCTTAAAAATATGAGAATTCTCGGGGAGGAAAATCTGATTAAATAACTGTCTGACTTGGAACACAAACATAAACCCACAGGATCTAAACAAGTTTCTAAGAAAATAAGAGATAAGAGAGGAAATAAACTTGCTAAAAACAAGTAAGGCAGAGCAAACACTTAGGTATATAACACAAGAATACTATGAAAAAGGTGGCAGAGCAGACAGGCTTTTACTCAGAAAATTAAAAAAGAAACAAGAAAAATCAGCTGTCACTTGTATTAAAAAAAAAAGGGAGAATTAGTAACTGGTATCCAACAGATCTCTGAAACATTTGCCAGCTTCTTCCACACTTTATACTCTTCAAAACATCCAAAGCCAATAAATAGATACCTAAGAAGTGTAAAATTACCTCAGCTATCAAAAGAGGATGTGGCATTTCTTGACAGGCAAATCACAACAAATAAAATCAGTGATGTAATAAAAAAAATTAAAATCCAAAAAATTTTCAGGTCCTGATGGGTTCTTGGGGGCATACTACAAAGCCCTAAAGCAGGGGTGGGGAACCTCAGGAACAGGGGCCAAGTGGTAGTCCCAGTGTTAAGTGAATTGTTTAATAGCATAATGCAAGGTAATGACATTCCAGATTCTTGGAAGGAAGCAAATATTGTGGTCATTCCTAAAGAAGGGAAAGATCTTACCAACTGTGCATCATACAAACCTATTTCATTAATTAATATGGATGCTTTAAAAAGTGCTAGTAAATAGATTAAACAGCGTCTTACCTAAATATATACATCCAGACCAATCCTGGCAGGCATATATCTGATAATATTAGAAAAACCTTGAATCTGATCCATATTGTGCGCTACTCTTGCTAGATGCAGAGAAAGAATTTGACCGTTTGGAATGGGAATATCTCAGACAGGTCTTCACAGGTCTTGGGAAGCAATTCTGTAGAGGCATATTTGCTCCATATAATCGTCCCCACCCCACCCTGCTTACCGTGATGGGGGGTTTGGCATCGGCCCCCTTCTTCCCAGGAAGGAGACGATGGGGTAGGCTAGCCGTGGATCAGAGCATGCACAGGAGCCAAGGATGGGTTGCCGCAGCAACCAATTGGACGCCCGGGACTCTCGCGAGATGCGGGACTTCTCGGGTGCCGTTTTAGATTCCCCGCTTGCCACCTAAGTCTGTTGCGGCAGCGAGCAATGGACCAGCACGGAGAGACCAGCACGGCGAGAGGCACAGCGCAGAGGCCAGGACCGAAGGCCCTTTCCACATGGCGCCAGGACCCCCATGTCGTCCATGCCCCTCTGGCAGCACGGCTGGCTAGCCCTCGCCCCCACCTCTCTCTCACCCTCCGGCAACATAAAGCGCAGCGCAGGCAACAAAAGCACAATGCCTATCTCCCTCTCACCCGCAAGGCCCCTGCAATGTAGCTGGTGTGGCTTGGGACTCCCCTACCTTGCTCCGTTTCGTGGCTCCGGTTCTTGCCGTTCACTTCTCGGTGGTGGGGTAGGAGCCCCCCCTCTAATCTCACAACACGGGGTGGATGTCTGTGGAGGGGAACAGCATGGCCCGTGGGGCCCAGCGGCGATCCCCGGTCCCCTCCCCACTGACTTGTAGCCTCGGCCCCGCATTGGGGACCCTGTCTCACATACTGGTGGTGGGGTAGGCACCCCCCACCCCTCTTACCCCCCGCCCCTCCAGGAGGCGGCAGTGTGGTGTGTGTGGGTCTTTAACTCGGCAACAGGGGGGACGGGCACACGCTAGGTGGTGCAGGGGAACCCCTCCCTAGGTTTGGGGGTATATTGGTGATGTGAAGATGCCCCCAAAAGGAAAAAAGGAAGGCCACACTCAAGGCCCCTGCTCAGGCACCCCAGGGCAATATGGTCTTTAACTGGGTGCCAAACCCCACCCCCTTGGCAACAGGGGAAATGAGTGCATGCCGGGTGGTGTGGGGAAACCCCTCTCTGGGTTCGGGGGTCTATTGGTGGGGCGAGGATGCCCCCAAGAGGAGAAAAAAGGTAGGCCTCGCTCAAGGTCCCTGCTCGGGCGTCCCGGGGCAATACAATCCCCAGGATAACCTGCAGGAGGGGGTGGGGGTCATGCTACAAACACTGCAGGCCTCTTGTCCCATGTGGGGGTCACCTTGCACAGAACCTTCAAGGTACATTAGTATGGATGATGGGGTTCTTAGGTCTTTGCACAAGACTGTGACAAAGGGTGGCAAACGCCCTGTCAACCTTCTTTGTTCCCCTGTTACAAAATTTGGCCTTATTGCAATTGTGCATGTCATCAGTTTCTTCCCTGATCTACCTGGACTGGCCGGACCGTACATCATAAGCATCAGTAGAAAACAAAAGAGTGTAGGCAGTAAGTGTCAAACCTTTTTGCATCGCTTAGTTTAGTGTCTCTTTCTGCATCTTCACCAGTTGTTGCTCCCATAGCCAGGAAAATCTTATCCCTTGTACAATCACTTTCAGAGGTATCAGGAGAGAATGTAAGGTGGTCTGTACCTTGGGGCAAATGTCTCCAACCCCCATCACATTGTCAGTGTTGCTCTGCATTTTAAAGGCTCATTACTGGTGGCATGTTTGCATTCAAATCAATCACAGACCCAGGGGTTGCTTCTCTCAAGGGGCTATTGTCACCAGAATCTCTTGTGCCCTGCCCCCAAATTGTGTTTGTTCCCCCAGGATCCACATGCTCTGTACAACTGTGTATGGCTCCTTCCTTGGGGCCGGAGTTTGGGGACTGGGTGTGAAAACCCTCAAGTATTATTTGAGACACCTCTCCAAGCAACTCTGATTTAATTTACCCAGCTCAGTAATCTGATATCTGGCAGCCTCTGTGTCTTGTAGGGAGAGATCATGGGCACTATTAACAGTTTCCTCCAAGACAGACCTGTCCTGCATGACATACCAGCTCTGTCTCTGAGCTGCGTTCCCCATGACAATTATTATCTGGAGGCTTTTTTACCATTTGTCTTTTGGGTGTAGCACACTTCCCCTCCAGATCTTGCGCTGTCTCTTGAGCTCTTTCAGATTTAACATAAGCTGCAGCGTCTCCCTGCTCCTTATCTGGTAAGATAGAGGCACGAAGTTCACCCTTCAAAGCATGCTCTTGCCCCTTTAGGACTAAAGGCTGGGTTTCTATCCACAGTTGCTTTAATTTTATCACGGGTAAAGAGACACCCGTCCCTCCCTCACTATATTAAGCAAGGTTTCATTCATAGGCAGCACCTTCTCACCTCCTCTTAAGGTAGAATCACCAACCTCCTGGCCTGCCTGCCTTCCCCTGGGTCAGTAGAGGTTTCACCAGCCTTTAACTCTCTCCCCGTGGTGGCTACTTGGTTTTTGATTCCGCAAACGTTGGGCCCTCCCATTCAAGGTGGAAGGCCAGCTTTTGGGCATTAGAATCAGCTTGGCCATTTGGCGTCACTCCATTTAGTTCCCCATGTGAGACAGGCAGGCAGTTCACACCCTGAGTCTTGGTCTCCTATGCTTTCTGGACAGGACTGAGACCCCTCGTTGGAGCTTTCCTGCTCCCGAGTGGAGTTCATAGGTTGGGGGGCAGCCTCTGTATGGCCTCCCAGAGCCTTGCTGAAACCCTTCCCCTCCACTAGGCTTCCTCTCTGTCCCCCATCACGTTCCTGGGAAGGACCCTGGGCTACAGCTACTTCGGTAGGCCAGTCCCAGATATCATTTCCCACCAGCACTTCGTTCTCTGCAATTTTGGGGAACACAGCCACCTCGATAGGCCCTGTAAAGCCCTTCCACTCTAACTCTACTACTGCTGTGGGTAGAGTGTCTTGAATTCCCGTTGCCAGGAAGACCACAACCTTTCTGCGACTGTGAGAATTTTATCTTTGGGGACTAGGTCCTCATGGACCATAACCACCTGTGTCCCAGTGTCAAGCCTCCCCATATAGTTTACCCCATTTACCTTAGCATTTTTTTGTAGCAACTGATCTTCTGTGGGGGTAGCAAACTCTCCACTTATGATGGTCAAAGACCGATCAGAGAGGAAGAGGACAGACGATTTACCTTGGCAGGTTATCGTAGCAACTGATCCTCTGTGGGGGTAGCAAACACTCCACTTATGACAGTCAAAGACCGACCAGAGAGGAAGAAGGCAGATGATAAAACTGTATCCTGCCACCTACATCACGATTGGTTCGTTCCAGGACATGGGGATGTACTTAAGTCGGGGCCGTGCTCAGCATGTACAGTGCACATTCATTCAGGATCGGTTCGCATCCACTGCCGCAGAAAGTGGGCTTCCCAGCCAGCAAATACAGCAGATTGGGAGATGGCGAGCCTGAACCTACAGATCATACGTGAGGGATACTCAAACGCGACGGGTTAGATACCATGCCAGGGCAGAGGTGGCGGCCTGGTACAGTGAGTTACAACCATATAACTTTGTCTTCTCTTGCAAACGCGGCAGTTCCGCAGGTCAGAGTGGAAGTGGGAATAATCGGCCACAGTATCATTTTCTAGGCAGCAAAGATGGCTGCATGCAGCAGGTGGGGGTACCCGGCTGGGCCGAAGCGATCAGTCCAAAATTAGCTGGTTGGGACAGGGCAGTTCCGCAGGACAGAATGGGAGTGTGGATCATCAGCCACAGCATCATTCACTGGGCAGCAAAGATGACCGCACTCAGCAGGTGGGGGCACCCAGCTGGGCCTCAGTGATTGGGCCTGGTTGGATGCAGCAGTTCCGCAGGCCAGAATTGTAGTGTGTATCATCAGCCACAGCATCACTCACTGGGCAACAAAGATGGCCACATGCAGTGAGTGGAGGCTCCCAGCTGGGCCTCAGTGATCAGGCCAAAATTATCTGGTTGGGTAAGTGCAGCATGCTCTGGGAGCAACTGCTCACAATGTTGTCTGAGGCACGGAATAAGCATCCACCCCCAGGAATTATAGTCGTACACTTGGGAGAGAACAATCTGCCCAGGGGAACGGGGCTCTGGCTGACAGAAAGGGTGAAGTCTGATCTCAAGTTGGTGCAAAAGCACTTCTTGAGAAGTACGGTGGTATGGGCTGATATGTTGCAGCGTAGGGTGTGGGCCAGGGCTGACCACCCTGGGAGGGTAGACAGAGGCAGGAAGAGGGTTAAACACAAGATAGAGCACTGGCCGAAAGAGCGGGGAAGGGGGGCGGAGTCCATAGCGCATGACAATATGCGGCATAAGGATGAGTTACACCGGGCCAATGGGGTCCACCTGTCTGACGTGGGGTGTCATTTGTAGCGTGGGGTTCTTAAAACTAAGAACTAGCCGAAGTGATTGGGAAGCGTAAGGAAATGGCAGCGAACCAGTCAAGCAATGCTGGCGGTTCTGGTGGCAGTGGAATGAGCTAGGGGAGTTACGAAGGGTACACAGTGCAGAGGTATATGCGGGGCAGAAACATCTCCTTAAGAGATGGGTAATGCCCTACATAGCTTTACAGTGTGGCTCACCGTATGGCCAGCCCAGGGGTGAGAGGCGAACAGCCACCCACCGGGTGGACAATGTGCCCTCATCCTTGTTTCACCCCCTCAAAAGGGGCTAGGTGCGAACAACCTGCCCAGCCCGGGGAGACCCGGAACTGCGGTAGGGCTCAAGTTAACGTTGGGGAGTGTAAGGAAGGTTCCACTCGGGCTTCACTCGAGGAAGCCCGGGACAGTGAGAATTGTAACAAACACAGTTCACCTGGATAGGATAGGACAGGAACCTCCTGGTTGTTGAAACAGTTAAGTAACAGGACCCCAGTTTAAAGGGGGGAAGCGGGTAGGGGCTACCCCTTCCCCCTTTTGATGTAAGTTAATCAATAAAGAGTGCTGCCGTTCTATCTCACGACTGTGTCCTCGTCTTCCTTCCTGGGGGGTGCACCAACATCAGGCTTCTGCCTTTATTAATGCCTATCAATCTCCCTCGTTTGATTTGTCATGGGGCACATGAGTCCATTGTCTTCAATGCTTTTCGTCTTAGCAATAGAGCCATTTGCAATAAAGATTAGGGCTAATTTCTTGATAAAAGGCATCAGAACACCTTCTGGGTCAGAGTACAAAATAACTTTGTATGCTGATGATGTCTTGATATACTTGCAGGAACCAAGGGCCTCATTAAAATATAGAACTAACCTCAGAATTTGGGCAAGTATCAGTCATCAAAGTAATACAATAAATCTGAAGTTCTAGGAATTAATATCCCTGAAAGGATCAAGAGTACTTTTTGTCAGCTGTATAAATTTAAATGGGCAAAAGAATCTATAAAATATTTAGGAATATACATAACAGAAAAACATACAGGCCTTTTCAATGCAAGTCACAGTGCCTGCTGCTTCAGTGCCCGCTGCCTACCAGTATCTGCTCTTGCTCTGTCCCCTGCTTGTATGCTACGTGCCAGGCTCCCTGGGATATTTCTGCTGCTCTGCAGCACTCTTGGCAACTTTTGGGAAGAGGGAAAGTGCTTTGGAGGAAAATACAAGTGCTTTTCAAGCCTTAGGAAGCCCTATAGTGATTCTCATTGGAATCCAATGCAAACACAAAGACAAAAGTAAAATGAAAAAAAATGAAATAGGAAACAAAAAAACAACAATTTTGAAAACAAAAACAAAGAACAACATGGGCCCCTTCTACACACCCTTACTATCCAGACTTTTGCACCAACTGTAACATGTATGATTATCTTCCTGTTGGGGAGAGGTTGTATGTGTGCACCTGGTGCAAAGAGCTCCTTGCTCTCATAGAACGTGTGCAGTCTCTGGAGGCTAGAGTGACAGAGCTGGAGGAGTGGAGGCAGACAGAGAGGTATATTGAGGAGTCCTTCAGTGACATAGTACAGCATTCCCACCTCCACTCTGGAAGCCTCTGTGCTGCCTTGGAGGAGAAAGGCCTCCAGGAAACTGGAATGGTGGGAAATGATCCCATAGCTGGGACCTGCCTCCAGGCAATGTGTTATCCTCTCACTCTGAGGATACGTCTCCGGGGGGGGGAGGAGGGGAGTGCCCAGAAGGGTGGGAATAGGATGGCCAGAGTAGCTGGTGATTCAATTATTAGAAATGTTGAGTTTGCTGATGGCCATGAGGACCGCACGGTAAATTGCCTGCTTGTTACAAAGCTTGCAGACCTCACATGCCAACTAGACAGAATTTTAGAGAGGACTGGGGAGGAGACAGCTGTTGTGGTACCTGTGGGTACTAATGACGTAAGAAGATGTAGGAGAGATGTTCTGGAGGCTAAATTTAGGCTTCTAGGGAGTAGACTGAAATCCAGAACTAAAGGGACATTCTCAGAAATGATCCCAGTTCCACGCATAGGACTCAAGAGGCATGCTGAGCTCCAGTGTCTCAATGTGTGGATGAGATGATGCAGGGACGAGGGCTTTAGATTAATTAGCAACTGGGGAACCTTTTGGGGAAGGGGGAGCCTGTAGCAACAGGATGAGCTCCACCTTAACCAGAACAAAACCCAGCTGCTGGCACTAAAAATGTAAAAGGAATTAGAGCAACTTTTAAACTAGAATCCAAGGGAAAGCCAACAGGCACTGAGGAATGTGTAGTTTGGACCAAGGCATCTCCAAAGGATGCTGTTAATTCAAGGAAATTAGAGAATCCTAATATAGAGGATAGGAAAGAAGCTGAGGGATCACAGGTGGAAATCAGTGCAGAACAGACAAGTATAAATGATTCCAAAATACCTGAAACAGTCATTTATAAGGAGCAGACTAAGGGCCTTTTCACTCAGGTGTCCCCCCTCCCCCCGCACACATGTGTTGTGGGGAAGGGGTGCCCGTATGGATGCTGCAGCAGGTGCGGGGGAGATGGGTGGGCGCCTGTAGGAACGGCACCCATGGTGGATGGGGGTGCATGTGCGCTCCCGTGCTCCACCCAACTTCACCCAACACCCAGGCATGGAGCTCCATGCGTGGAGATGGGTGTGCGCTCATGAAAATGGGCGCACACCCGCCTCCACCCACCCCGGGCTCACACCCATCATGGCCCATTCGAAAAGGGTCTAAGAATTATTTTTTAAATACATTTAAGTGTCTATATACAAATGCTAGAAGTTTTAAAAACTAAGGTGGGAGAATTAGAGTGTATGGCACTAATTGAAGATCTAGACAGAAACCTGGTGGAATGAGGACACTATAATACCAGGGTACAAAGTATTTCAAAATGACAAAGTGTGGGGTGGCTCTATATGTTAAAGACAGCATTGAGTCAAGTCAGATTAAAATTTTACAGGAAGGAAACTGTACTCTGAAATCCCTATAGATAGAAATTCCATGCATAATGGGGAAGCGTAGAGCAGCAGGGCTATACTATTATCCACCTGAGTAATATGGTGAGACTATGGCCATACACATACACACACACACACACCACTGGGTGTGTGGGTGGGTGTGCGGGGGGCCCAGCTGCACACACGCCACAACGGTGGGTGCGGAGATGGGTGTGCGCCCATGGAAACACCATGGGTGGTGGGGTGAGGTGCACTCCCAGCACACACACACCTCCACCCATCACCCACAGAGCTATCCAACAAAACGGAGGAGGCTCCATGGGTGGAGGTGGGTGGAGATGGGTGTGCACCCTGGGAAAGGCAGCACACCCATCCCCCCACCCACGCGGTCCATTTAAAAATGACCCATGAAATGCTAGCAGAGATTAGACAGGCTACTAAAGTCGGTAACAATAATAATTGGTGATTTCAATTATCCTTATATTGACTGGTTGAAGGTCTCCTTCAGGTATGATATGGAGGTAAAGTTTCTAGATGCCATAAATGACTACTTCTTGGAGCAGCTGATCCTGGAATCAATGAAGAGGAGGAGCTACTTTGGATCTAGTTCTAAGTGGAGCACAGGACCTGGTGCAATGGGTAACGGTGGTGGAGTCGCTTGGCACTAGTGATCATAATCTATTTGATATCATTACTGGAGGGAGAATGGTAAATAAAACTGCTTGCAGTAACATTTAACTTTAAAAAGGGAGAGTATGTTAAAATGAGAAAACTAGTTAGAAGGCAACTAAAAGGAGCAGTGGCAAGGATTAAATGTCTGAAAAAAGCATAGAGACTATTTAAAAACATCATCTTGGAAGCCCAAATTAAATGTGTTCCACAGGTTTAAAAAGGTAGCAAGGGGACCAAACACCTGCCAGCATGGCTAAATGATGAGGTGAAGGAGGTTAATAGAGCCAAGAAGGTGTCCTTTAAAAAATAGAAATCTAGTTCTAATGAGGAAAATAGGAAAGAGCATAACCACTGGCAAATTAGGTGTAAAACGTTAATAAGGCAGGAGGCCAAGAGAGAATCTGAAGGGAGACTCGCTAAAGAGGCAAAAGCTAATAATGAAAACTTTTTAAACTACATCAGAAACAAGAGACCTGCTAGAGTGTCAGTTGGGCCATAAGACGACCACAGGGTAAACGAGGCGGTTAGGGAGGATAAGGCCATTGCAGAGAAGCTGAATGAATTTTTTGCTTCGGTCTTCATGACAGAGGATGTTGGGGAGATACCCATGCCAGAACGCTTCTTTGTAAGTGATGAATCAGAAGAGCGGTCACAGATCAACGTGACTCTGGAAGAGGTTCTAGGGCAAATTGAAAAACTAAATAGTAACAAATCACCGGGACCAGATGGTTCTGAAGGAACTCAAATATGAAATTGCAGACCTACAACTGGTAATTTGTAACTATCGCTAAAATCTGCCACTGTACCTGAGGACTGGAGGGTAGCGAATGTAATGTCGATATTTAAAAAGGGTTCTAGAGGCGATCCTGAAAACTACAGACCAGTGAGTTTGACATCTGTGCTGGGCAAAATGGTGGACACTATTATCCAGAACAGAATTACAGGACATATTGATAAACATGGCTTAATGGGGAAGAGTCAATATGGATTTAGCAAAGGGGAAGTCATGCCTCATTAATCTACTGGAATATTTGAGAGTGTGAACAAGTGTGGATAAGGGGAACCAGTCAATATAGTGTGTCTGGATTTTTAGAAAGTGTTTGATAATGTCCCTCATGAGAAACCTTTATGGAAATTAAAAAGTCATGGCATAGGAGGACTGGTATCATACTATGGGCTGGCAACTGGTTACAGGATAAAAAACAAAGAGTAGGACTAAATGGTCAGTTTTCACAATGGAGAGAAGTAAATAGTGGAGTGCCCCAGGGGTATGTACTGGGATTGGTGTTTTTTAATGTATTAATTAATGATCTGGAAAGGGGAGTAAGAAGTGAGGTGATCAAATTTGCAGACACCAACTTATTCAAGGTAGGGCCTTTTCACACGTGTTTGGTGCGGGGGCGAATGCCACCCGTGGTGGGTGTGCAGTGGTGGGGGTGTCCGTAGGAACACCACCCGGGGTGGGTGAGGGTGCATACACACTTCCGCGCTCCACCCATCTCCACCTACCTCCACTCATCACCCACGCATGGAGTAATGGGCTCCAGCGCTGGTTGTTCCATGCATGAAGATGGCTGGAGATCGGTGTGCACCCGTGGGAACTGCCGTACACCCACCTCCACCCACTGCGGCCTGTTTAAAAAGGGCCTATAAGTGTCCCTGCTCAGTCTTTAATCGACTGCTGTCACTTCTGTGTCCACATTACCTCTTTGTTCAGGCAGCTACATTCATTCTCTCTGAAAAAAACATTAAAGGTCAGAATTTGACTGTCAGTTTGATAACTCTCAAGGTTCAAGCCTTGACCTCTCTGTACTTGTGTAAGATGGTTCACATCTCTCGCCATTTTCGCACGTACGCCCTCCCCCCACCCCACTGGGTGTGTGGTGGGGGGACGTCTGTGCGCCCAGCGCGGTGGCGGATAAGGGAATGTGTGTCCGTCCATGGAAACACCACTGGAGGTGGGTGGTGGTGCGTGCGCGCTCCCGGCGCATACCCATCTCCACCTATCACCCACCCATGGAGCCATCAAAAAAAATAGAGGAGGCTCCGTGGGTGGAGGTGGGTGTGCACCCATGGGACAAGGAGCACGCCCACTTCCACCCACTGCCGGTGCACACCCATCCCCCGACCCACCACATCCATGCAAAAAGGGCCTCTGTTGTTTCTTGTAGCCTCCTTTCTGGCTTTCATTTATCTCTCCTCTTCCCCTTTACTTTTCTAGTTGGCTGTGTCAAAATATGTTTTATTGCAGCTGGCCTTGGTGTGGTGGAATTCTGTTCTTCTTAATATCCACAGATGTGGAGATAAATTTCCATTAGCTTTAAATTTCTATTGCCCATCCTTTGGGGTATAGCCTGTGGCTAGGCCATGCAATATTACTTTCCTCCCCCTCCTTTCCCCCTAACCCTCAGGTTTTTTTCTTTTAAACAAAAATAATATAGGGAGGTCTGTGTAAAAGAATCAACGCTCACAGCAGAGTAATTGGAGTCATCTGCAACTGTGACGTAAGGGTCATATAGGTTAGGACCTTTGAGGAAACTATGACAAGGCAGTGAGAGGGGGATTCAAGTGATGCAGACTGACACCTTTGCACACCATAATTTCAAGTGCTGAAATCCTTATTTTTGGAAAACTTGAAAAGAATTGCAATCCACTTTGTAATGCTATTTCATTTTATAAAGTTTATGGACCATATGATGTGCTTAATGAATCCCATATAACAGCATAAGAACATTAGCAATTAGTCTAAATCCTGCCAAGCAGTACGTTAGCCCTTCACTCATATTGGTAGTTTTTACTCACATGGGCCATGATCAGGCAGAAACCACTTATTCTGGAGAAATCCCAAAAAGAGCTGGAACGAAATGAGTATCCCCACTGAAATTGCAGTACTCAGTTCAACCAATGATTTTGGGTACTAATCAGATGCTGATTAATTGGGGACCTAACTGATCAAAATACCATATTTGTCCAGATTTTCCAGCTTCCAGGACCAGATTGCTGATTACCATCTCATTTTCCCCCAAGTTTCTCTCCCGATTTCTGATCAGAAAACGGTAAATTGGTAGCCCCTATGTGGAGCCATAAGGGTGGTTGTGGTTGCGGCGCTGCTGCGAGTGAGTAGCCCACCCCCCATCCTGTCCTCATTAAAACAGGGGCCATTGCAGGGCCCCTGGAAAGAGAGGGGTCCAGGGCAGTCACACAAGCCAAGCATGCCCCTTACCTCCCACCCTCCCTCCCAAAAGGAACCCTTACCTGCTTGCTCTGCTCTCAAAGCTGCTGCTGCTGCTTGAACTCCAAACGCTGGAACTGCCAGCCTCAGCTGCTCCCAAGCAGTTCAGTTCAGCTGCAAGCATGCTCCATTCTTAGCCTGTTCTTAGCTCTCCCGAGCATGGTGCTGTGGGTAGAGCCCAGAGAAGGGCTGAACACTAACAGTGATCAGCTCTCTCTGGGCTCTATCCATAGCACAGCAGTCTGTGGGTGTTTTTACACATACATTTCTCCTGCATGTTTGCTGTTACATCCTGTTCTTCTTCGAGTGGCTCCTCCCATTCTCACAAATCCGGTTTGCGCTTGCACGCCCTTCCGTTACCAGTATATACATAGCTCATAATTCAAAAATCACTTGATGTTCACATGCCCCCACCCTATATAAGGCACCTTCCCATCTGAACCCAACAGTTCCTTCCAACCGCTTCGCGGATTACCGACTGTACACAGCTCATAGTTGTTATTGATCAAAATGTCAAATGTGAAGCATAGTTTTAAAAAGTGTTTCTCATGTGGCAGGAGAATGCCAACCAAAGACCCTCACAGGCAGTGTTTGATTTGTTTGGGAATTTCTCATGATCCCAAGGAGTGTCATGAGTACGCTTGTCTCAAACCCAAGACACTCCGTGAAAGGGCCATATGTCTCCCTGTCTGACTTCAGAAACTGGAGAATAGGGGGAAACAAAGACACCATTCCCCAAGTTCGTCGTCAGCAGTACCTAGTATTGGGGCAGCGGAAGTGGTTTCAGTGTCTCAGGATGTACCAGAGCATTTGTTTTATACATCAGAGACTGCATGACCGTCCAGGATCATGAGGTCTCAGTATCCCTCTCCGAAGAGGATCAGAAGTCAGGAGGGCATAGAGCCTGCCCTGGTGGCGGATCACTCTTTTTCAGCCTCCTCATCAAATATTGATGAGCAAATGGACATGGGAGCCTTATTTCCTCAGGATTTGCCGCTGTCCCCGTTGACGCTAAAACGTCCCCATTAGGAGAGGAAGAGCCAGATCCCCGGTACAGGGGAGCTCCATTTCAACCACCACAACCACAATGGTTGGGGAATGTGGGGGAAACAAATCAGGAGGGTCAACTCAGATTACCTCCTAGAAAATTAAAATAATCAAAATTTCCCTGGAGATACTGGAGGCAACAAGAGGAAAGTCATAGACATGACAGTAGGAAGATTTTGTCTTGTCTGTGCCAATTGATCGAGGTATCAACGTCAGCAAAGGCTTCGATGTCTAAAAACACAGACCTTGGGGAGCCTATCGACGTCCATACAGTAAGTTCTCAGACAAAGAGCGCCACCTAATGACAGAGAGGTGGAACGTCTCACAGCCTCGATGTCTAAAATAGCCACGACGTTGACAGAACAGGAAGTATCGACGTTGGCACAAAGGAGGTCCGCAGCGATAGTCTTAATGTTGAAGGACATATTGACCTCAAGGAAGCACAGCTCAACATCAGCGGACTGTGGAGTGAGGTCAAGAGAGACTTTAACCCCATTTCAGGCAGAAGCTAAGGAAACATTTCTTAAGAGGCAAATGAGGCTGCAACAAAAATTACAACTAAGGAGGCAGTTAAAAAAACGCCAGATGGTAGCTCAACCTGTAAAGGAAGATCAGATACCCTCTTCTCCAGCACCGATCCAGCAGGATCCAGTAGAACAGGAGATGCCAGTTCTCGAGCTTGAGGAAAACGTGGAAGATGAGAGTATTTCCCCGACACCTTCGGATGAGCTCCAGGGAACTAAGGCATCAGGATCTTCACAGGATCATAAGGAATTCCAGTCCTTGCTTAAAAGGTACACTGACCTGTTAAAGATTGTCACTGTGCCTATAGCGGAGCAAGAATCTGACCCGGCTTATAGGGCGGTGGAGAGAGCTCTGCAATCTAAGTTAACTTTACCATTGTTTAAAAAGCACACAGCAGACGCTGTCAAGCTGTGGAAAATGCCAGCATCAATACAGCCTGTATGTACATCGAGTAGCTCGTTCTATTTATTTCCAATAGAACAGGGATCAATTTATTTTCGGCAGCCTCTCCCAAATTCATTGGTGGTAGAAAGATACCAGAAACAGGCTCAAGACACGTCCCCTGCAGACGGGGAGAGCAAACGCATTGATGTTTTTGGTAGGAGATCGTTCACTTCTAGCACCATGGTGATGCGAGTATCCAACTACTTGGCGCGGATGGAGTCCTATCAACATCAACTCTGGGAAGACGTGCACAAGTTGGTGCATCTCATTCCTAAGGATAGTCAAAATGATTTTCACCGCCTATGTTCAGAGGGATCACTTACAGCCAGGTTCCAATTACAGGTTGGTAGGCATGCTTCGGAGACTACAGCTCGAGGGGTGGCAAATGCAATTGTTACTCGAAGGTTTGCTTGGTTGAGAGGTACAAAATTGGACTATCATCATCGGGCCAAGGTTGAGAACCTCCCTTGACCAGACCAGACTATTTGCTAAAGAGACTGACGAACTCCTAGAAAACATACAAAAGTCAAGGGCAACAGCTATAAAAATGAAAATAGCACAATGTGACCAGGGCCCTGCTTCTTTGCAGTCAAGGCAGTACAATGCTCAGCAAACTTATACTCGCCCAGCCAGGCAGTATTATGGGCAATTTCAGCAGAATACTAGGAGGTATTACTCATCCCCTTCCCCTTACCAGTACCAAGGGAAGCAAAGGAGTCAATGCTCCTCATTTAAATCAAGGGGTCAGCCTAGGCAACCCTTTTCATCCCAGCAAAATAGAGGTAGACGTTGACAATTACCAATGCTCTCCCTGCCTATACATCAATTAGTACAGACTAAGTTTGCATTACTGCACTCTTTGCCCACTTGGGAATATCTAACCACTGATGCATGGGTGTTAAAAATTATCAGGATTGGTTATCAGGTTAAGTTTTCTCCTTATCCCTCTACATTGTTTCCAAGTATGCCTGTGAAGGTGTCCTCTCAACAGGCTATGGTGTTAAATAAAGAGATTCTTGAAATGTATCAGAAACATGTCATAGAATTCGTACCACCATGTCAGTGTAACACTGGAGTTTATTCTAATTATTTTGTTATAGACAAAAAGGGTGGAGGTCATAGACCTATCCTGGATTTGAGATTCTTAAACTTGTTTGTACTATATCAAAATTTTAAGATGATTACGATGGATAAATTAAGGCCACATCTGCAACCAGATCAATGGTATGCGGTAATAGACCTGAGGGATGCCTACTTCCATATTAGGCTCCATGATTCATCTAAGCAATTTTTCCATTTTGCGCATGACTCTGGTCATTACCAATTTTGCACTCTACCATTTGGCCTATCATCGGTGCCTAGAGTTTTCACTAAGGCGCGGTGATAGCGTACATAAGGAAACAAGGTATCTCAGTGTTTCCTTACTTAGATGACTGGTTAATAATAGATACTACCCCTGAGTCCTTGAATGGTAAGGTAAAATTCATTATAAATCTGTGCACCAGTTTAGGATTGGCTATAAATGTGGACAAGTCGCACCTTTTGCCTACTCAACGAATTGACTATATAGGCACTATAATAGATTCCAATGAGACTAAAGTCTTTGCCCCAGAGGCGAGGTTCCAAGCTTTAACTGAGTTGATTAAAATTATAAGAATTCACAGGTTACAGGGAATTCGATGCTTTCAAAGATTGTTAGGACTCATGGCTTCTACCACTGCCACGACACTGTTTGCCAGATTGTATATGAGACTACAATTATGGTTCTTGAAGATGATTGATCCAATGTCAGATTCCCCCAAGAAGAGGGTTAGGATTACAAGGGAAGTTTTAACCTCCCTTGATGTCTGGTGCAGTAGGAATTTTGTATTAGCTGGAATGCCATTCAACCAGCCTAATCCTAATAGTTTTTTGACTACAGATGCCTCACTGATGGGCTAGGGAGCCCATCTTCAAGAATTTTCTGTATCAGGCAGGTGGAACAGGCAACAAAAGCTATGGCATATAAACATTCTAGAGACCATAGCTATTGCAAAGTCGCTGAAAGCATTCCGACATCTACTACGGAATGTTCTTTGCCCAGTCTGCCTCCAGCCTTCAGGAGGGCAGATGGGCACAGGTCCCATTGGAGCAAAGGCTTTGCCCATGTAGCTCAAGCCAAATAGAGGATGTTTGTCATGTCTTGTGGGAATGTCAATATTATGTATTGGAGAGGTGGAAGTGGCTGGCCCCTTTAGAGGTTGCAACCCTGGGAACCACTTTACACAGGAAAACAGCTCTGTGCATGCAAGACAAGAGTTGGGTGACCATAACGGCATTGGCAAGGTTCCTGTATGCAGCTCAGCTGCAGCGTAAGAGGTGGTTAAAGGAGATTGAAAACTGAAAATGGATTAGTAAGTAAGTAAGTAAGTAAAGTTTATTGTTTCAACCATTAGGTTATAACAAAATAACACAGCATAACAATATAGTACAATATAAAGGTAAAAACTAGGCTGCAAATGGGCAAGGGAACGTCCATGATAACAAACATTTACCCACCAAGGGGTCTTTCACTAATCAAGCATAATTTTAAATGGAATTTTATTCCCCCTAACTAATAAATTCTAACAAAAACATTAGCATTATTATCTCCCTAAATCCAAAGGATTTTGTTATTGACCGGAAGTTATAGCACTCCACCATAGAAATATATAGTTCCACATAATTCCTTATTTATACATATATATATATATATACACGTACATATCAAAGGGTTTCCATACCAACCATCCATAGCATCCATAGCATCCCTTAACCATCCCACTAGCACATATATTATCCCCAACTTCCCAGCAGAGCTTGGACACAAAACTTTCTCCCCCTTTATCAAGATATAAATCTTTTACAACTGGCCGCTTACTGGGCAGACTTGATAGCTCTCAGCCGCAAAAAGATTTGGCAATATCTGGCCACCATTTTCATAAGTGTCGGGTCAACCCCTTCTAACAGCCTCTGCTTCAAATTCAAACTGTCAGGAGAATCCTGTATGTATCTGCCCAGCAAAATATATCTGGGCCCAGTTAGGGCAGTACAGTGGGAAAAAATTTGTTCACAGGAGTCAACCTCCTGTAAATCACATAACCCACAATACCTTTCAGACCTGGGGATACCCCTGTAACGTCCCTCTAACACTGCGGATGGATATACGTTGCAGCGGAAGCAAGTAAATGCCTTATGTTGATTGAAATCTAGCCATGAATAGAGGTAGCTGTTCCTCTGCCCCACGGGTCTGTCCACCAAGTAATCAGGGGCCACCCGTTGAGTTGCAAGCAGGGACCCCTCCTCCTGACTCTCCTGATCAAAGATCCTCCTTCTTATAAGGGTCATAACTCTCCTAGGACCCAGAGGCTCCAACACTTCTTTAGAGAATCCCAGGAGTCTCAGAGAATGGGTAAAAAGGGATTAAGAGAATGGGTAAAAAGGGATCCCACCCTTTTCCCATTTTTCCTCCGTTTATTTTATTAGTGTTAAGTTTTGTTTAGAGATGGTGTATTAATTGAGTAGCGCATTGGAAAATTTTATGCTAACTCAGTGATGAGGTGTTTTGCTTAAATCTTATTTTCTGTATTTTTATATTAAATTTCTTTGGGTTTTGGCCGAGGCCATTAATAAATCAAATAAAAAATAAAAAAAATACTAAGGAACAAAGTGGTAGACATAGCATGCAACAATACAACAACGATTTGGTATATAAACAAACAGGGTGGAACAAAGTCCTGGGAGCTTTGTCAGTGGGCACAGTGCATATGAATGTTCGCACACAGACACAATATGTGTTTTCAGGCACATCATGTGGCAGGATCAACAACTCAAGGGCAGACATGCTCAGCAGACTACAGCTGGAGCACCACAAATGGGAGTTGTCTCCCCAAATATACAAACAGATAATCTCTGTTTGGGGGGCACCCAAGGTAGACCTCTTTGAAACGAGGGCAAATGCAAAATGCAAGCTATATTGTACAAGGGCTGCTCACGACCCAGAATCACTGGGGGATGCCTTCAATATAAGGTGGGACATCCACTTGGAATATGCGTTTCCCCCTATCCCTCTTATCTCGAGGGTATTAGAGAAGATACAAAGGGAGGGAGCAAACTTGATCCTTGTCTCCCCGTCATGGCCAAGGCAGAAATGGTTCAATGCATTGCACGCGCTGGCAGTAACCTCTCATCCGCTCCCACAGGTACACACCCTTCTATCTCTGAATCAGGGGGACATTTGGCACCCAGAGCTCGACTGTTTGAACCTTCATGTATGGAGAATACAAACAGTCACACCACTAATGAGGTAAACGATAGACTGGCCATGGTACTTCAAAGTGATATTAAAGCATCCACTAGAAGGTCTTACAATTCAAAGTGGAGAAGGTTCTCCTATTGGATGCAGAATAAATCAATTACAATACAACAATTATCTATAGACTTGTTGCTGCAATACTTACTTGATCCGGCGGAGACAGGGTTGGCAATTTCTTTCATAAGAGTGCATCTTTCAGCAATTGCCAGGAATATTGCACAGCCAGGTGACCAATCTCTGTTTTCACACTCAATTGCAAAAAAAATTATAAAGGGTCTTACAAATTTGTTTCCCCTGCATTCCCAGCCTTTGTTGCAGTGGGACCTAAATCTGGTTCTTGATGAAATTACCAAGCACCCATTTGAACCTCCAGACCAATGTGACTTGTACCATTGGACTTTGAAAACAGTTTTCCTGGTAGCTGTCACTTCTCTTAGAAGAGTGAGTGAACTGGCAGCTATCTACATTAAAGAGCCTTACTTTCAGGTTTTCCCTGATAGAGTGGAAATTTCTATCCATCCCTCTTTCATACCAAAGGTAGTTTCCCCATTTCACCTCTCCCAAAAAATTGTTCTCCCAGTGTTTAGGCCTTCACCACAGGACTCTGATTTTTCAGATAACTTACATACACTTGATGTTAAAAGAGCTGTCCTTCTTTACTTAGATAAAACCAAGCACTGTAGGAGGTCAGATAATATGTTTGTTTCCCCTTCCAGACCCACTATGGGTAGAAAGGTATCTTCACAAACCATTTCAAACCTAAACCGTTTTAAATGCACATTTGCCATGATCGTGTAAAAGCCAAAACCGTTTTGAATGTGGTTTTTAAATAATGCACATTTTTAAAAACCGGTTTTGAGTCCCTTTGATGATCAGGGGATGCCAAAACCAGTTTTAAAAAATGTGCATTATTTTAAAAACACATTCAAAACGGATTGGGCTTTTACACGATCATGGCAAATGCGCATTTAAAACGGTTTAGGTGTTTAAATGAGCATTAAAACATGCACATTTCACCAATCATGCACAAATTTGTCTCATCTAAAAGCTCTACC
>QEPC01012398.1:503878-528708 GCA_003113815.1 Sphenodon punctatus
GATTGGGCTTTTACACGATCATGGCAAATGCGCATTTAAAACGGTTTAGGTGTTTAAATGAGCATTAAAACATGCACATTTCACCAATCATGCACAAATTTGTCTCATCTAAAAGCTCTACCTTAGGGTAGAGCTTTTAGATGAGACAAATTTGTGCATGATTGGTGAAATGTGCATGTTTTAATGCTCATTTAAACACCTAAACCGTTTTAAATGCGCATTTGCCATGATCGTGTAAAAGCCCAATCATATGTGCACATATTGCACATATGTGGTAGGGCTATTTGGGCAAATCCATGTTTAAGCCCAGGACAGAGAATCCCCACTTATCTAAAAGGTCTTGGAGATTGACTTGTCTGAAAACAGCCTCTCTCCACCCACTACCCACCCACCTCCCACACGTTATACATGTTGCAGGACACCCATAGGGCATCACTGCAGCCCTGCAACATGTATAGTGGGTGGGTAGTGGGTGAGCTAAAGCACCCTATAGCTAAAATTGAGATCACCCCCAACTCTGCTCTAGCCCTCACTGCTGGTGTATATTTAGGAAGAGTCAATAACTTGCAAAGGAACATATTTTGGTGAATTTCCAGACTACTAGTATCTGCAGTACCCCAGACCTCTGCTCCATATGCCAGCTGAGAAATTATCTTAGCCTTAAATACCTTAAGGGCTGGCTCCACTAAATTTCCCCCAAAGCATCTGGAAAAAGATAAGACTGCTTCCATATTTTTTATACACTTCTTAGCTTCTGTAAAGAGGGGGCCCCAATCATCGGAATTCAAGAAGGAAACTGCTAGATATTTAAATATCTTGACCTGATCAATAATATGACCATCCATATTATAAGTAAGACATCTGACATTTTGTCCAAAGACAGAGACCACATTCACACCTGCGACGGTGCACAGATTTTGGCTCCTGCAAGCCAAAATCTGCACGGAGTTCGGCCAATGTGAAAGTTTGCCCCCACGCGCAGTTTTGCCATAGATCACCCAGAAGAGTAGAGAGCAGGGAAATCCAGCTCTGTACTCTTCTAGGTGATCTCCAGAAAAGCCATGTGGCAGGGCTTTCACACCAAACTCCGTGCAGGTTTTGTCTCTCACAGTTTAGGAGCCAAAATCTGTGTGAGGTTGGCCGCTGCCACAGATGTGAATGTGATCCTAGACTAAGTAATACTTCTAGTTCTCTTGCTTGTTTGCTTAAGTAGGTGTGCCAGTTTTGAACCTACAAGGGAAGTAACCCTTCTGCTGAAGGGAGTGTCACGGGTTGGAGGTCCAAACCCCCACTTTACCCAGTTTGAGTGACTCAGTTTCCCTTGCACACAGCCCTCTTGAATTAGTTTCTCTCTCTGGCTAATTCAAGTCTAACTCCTTTGTCACTCAAGGGCCCGATCCTTCCCGTTTACAGACTCTTTACTCTCTGGGTTCGCAAGAGCTTGAGGGCTCTTGTTGCTCACTTGTGTTCCAATGTTAGACACAGACACTTCTTCATAAAGATAAGAAGTAAGTTTATTGATTACATAAGCAAGATAGTTGATACAGAGTGGTTACTAGAAATCAAAGATAAGCATAACGCATTCCTGATCTATACTGGTTGAGTTCCTAAATAAGCATCTTACCCTACAAAGGTCTATAAGTCCTGGTTCCTCGGTCATAGATGTAGAATGACTGGGCACTGGCTTCTTAGTTGGCATAGAGCAAAATCATGCCTCTCTGTTCATGGTTTCTCCAGTCTCGCTGCTGGCAGGCTTTCGTATGCAGATGTTCAAGATGGCTCTGGGAGAGAACTCTCAAGGTGACTCACTGGCCTCTTTAAATAGTCTTTTCTTTCTTTGTCTCTGTTCCCACCGTTGGGGAGACCTGCAACGTGACACATAGACAACCCAGACAAACATGAAGGTTGTTTTGCATCTCCACAGGAATCCATCTGGCCAGAGTCCCCAAATACACTTTTTGGTATCTCTTTGCATTTCCTGTAGCTTGGTCACGTGTTACATCTCTGATTTGGGTTTTACAGTTCTCCATTGTAACATTACATACATGTGGAACCTTTTGTATTACATATTTGTCAGACTTGTAGTCTACATGTATTGCAACATTGCATACATGTGGAATCTTTTGCATTACATATTTACCAGACTTGTAGTCTACATGTGGGCCCGTGTTACACATGTGTGACCCTATGTTCCTCCGTGACAGCCCCCCTGTAAGTCTGCATGTGAAGAGGGCATGACAGAGTTCCGTAACATGCTGAGACTGACGTGTTTTTCCGGTGTGTGTAGGGCTATGTAACCCCTCTACCTCATTTCCATGTGTTTGAATCCCATTAAAGTTAGACCTTTGGTTTGCCAAACCCTCTGTCAGTCCTGTGGGGCTATCATGTTCACGTGTTTTCCACCATATCATAGTGGAGTGATCCTGTGACACATACCCTTCAAGGTACATCAGTAGGTGTTTGCATAATACTGTGACAAATGGGTGGGAATGCCATGTTAACAACCTTTGTTCCCCAGTCACAAACTTTGGCCATGTTTCCAGACTATCTGGAAGCCTGTTTCTTACTGGCTGTATGTCTGTTCCCCATGTGATAACTTCTTTGTGTGATCTATTTGGACTAACCAGAGTGTAGACCAGAAGCAGTATTAGGAGACACAGGAGGGAGTGTGGAGTAAGAGTGACAACGTTTACACTATTGAGCACCCCCTTCTGTTGTCTGTGTAATTCTGTATTTCCAAACACTTTTCACCAGGAGTACTGCTGTAATTCCCAGTGGGTAGAGTGTTATCATGTGGCATTCGCATTTCCCCCTTGGCTGTGATGGTGTGTGTGGATGTCTTTGCATTCAAATCAATCACCCAACCAATAATGCTGTAATTCTCAGTGGGTAGATTGTTATCATGTGGCATTCGCATTTCCCCCTTTGCTGTGATGCTGTGTGTAGATGTCTTTGTATTCAACTCAATCACACAACCAAAAACTGTCTCTGTGGAGGGGCGTTTGTCACCAGCCTCTCTTGTGCCCTGCCCCCAACTTCTGTTTGTACCTCCAGGATCCCCTGGGTCCGTACAACCATGTCTTTCTCCTTTTGGGGAGTCTGACTTTGTGACATGGGTGTGAGAACCCCCAAGTATCCCTGCAGACCTCCCCACACCAAACTCCGGAGGATTTAGTTTACCAAGTGCAGCGGCTTGATTCTGGACACTGTTAACCGTTTCCTCCCCTTCAGTCTTGAGTTCAGCAGCATTTTCCTGCTCCTTCTTAGGTAAGGCAGAGGCGCACAGTTCATTCTTAGACTGATGCTCCTGTCCCTTTAGGATTACGGGGTGGTGTGTTTCTATCCCTGGGGAAGAGATATCCATTGTTCCCCCCTCCATCCCAGGAAAGGTTTCCTGCACATTCCCGCCTCCTCCTAAGGTAGAATCCTCCACCTCCCGGCTTGCCTGTATCTGCTTGGGTTCAGTTAGCCGCTTCCCACCTTCTCTTAAGGTAGGACAACAAACCTCCAGGTCATTCTGCAACCCTCTGGTTTGAGATGGGGCGTTTTCAGCCTCTAACTCTCCCCCTGTGGTGGTTACTCAGTTTGATTCTGCAGGATTGGGTCCCTCCTGTGTAAGGTGGGGTGCCAAGTCCTGGGCTTCAGAATCAGTGTGACCCATTTGCTTCACTTCCTGCAGTTCCCCATGTGGGACAGAGACTTGCAGTTCACTCCCTGAGTCTTGTCCTCCCCTGCCTTCTGGCTGGTTTGGGGACTCCTCTTTGGGGTTTTCCTGCCCCTGAGTGGAGTTCACAGGTTGGGGTACAGGATCTGTAAAGCCTTCCTATAACCCATCCCCTCCACTAGAGTTGCTCTCTGTCTCCCCATGTTTCTATCAACTGCCGCAGCCGCTTCTTAGCGCGGCGGCTGTCTCAGAAGCAAGGAAGCCCCGCCCTCCTTACCCGCGGTGAAAGACAAGCGCTGCCTCCAACGGAGTCAACCCCTTCCAGAGGCTCTGAGGGCAGGAGGAACATGGCAGATGGCCCCAGAACCTCCCAGGACGCCGCAGAGACCCACCCCCCCATTGCGGCGCTCCGCACGCCTCCAGGCACACACAGGGGGCAGAGTCAGTGCTTTAATTGCTGGCGTTGGGGAACCAACAACGCCAGTGAACAAAGCTGGAACACCTGGAGAGACTGGCTCCTGTGAGATAAGTACTGGATTTGTGACTGCCTTTTGACTTGAACTGAAGTGTGTATTGTCTCCCCCCATCCCTTGCCCAATCCTGATCTCTGTTTCCTTGTCTATGTGTGAGCTTCCCTGGTGTGTTTGGGTTTACGTGGACTCCCTGCCTCCCGTGCTTCCTGCTGGTGAGTGGGTGATTGAGGAGCCTGCGGGCTCGTGTGGGTGCCCCCCCTTCTCCCCTGGGTCCATCCCTTTCCTTACCCTGAGCGTGCAAGCCCTGTGACCCACTCCGTCTTGACCCTGGTCTCTTTCCCTGTGGAACCTGCACCCCCCTCACAGACCTTCCTAGCCTTTCCCCCGTGGTGTGATATTAGAACGAGTGAGTCCCCTTCCCTGCCATACAGCTCTGCACCCTATGATGAGAGGGGTCCATGTTCATGGTGCATGAGCACCCGGACAGACCCACATACTATCCTGACGGGCTTCTTTTCTCCGCAACACGTGAGCAGAGTTCCCTGGTGTGCTAGGAGAGTGTGTGGGTGGCATTTATCCCCCTTCCTACCCAGAAGTACAGCGACTTGGATTGGTCCTTTTGTGCCTTCCCATTCTAACTCTATAGTGGCTGTGGGCAAAATATCCCTGATACCCGTTGCCAGTGATACGACAACCTTTCTATGAGAGTTTATTTTATGTTTTGGGATCAAGTCCTCCCATACCAACACCATTTGTGCAACATTGTCCAATCTTCCCACACAGTTTACCCCATTAATCTTAGCAGGTTTTCGTAGTAACTGATCTCCTGTGGGTGGGTTAGGAATGGTATAGCAATCATTAACCCCTCTGGGGACTGGTTGAAGTACAGACACAAAATTTGCACTGACAGTCGCAATAATCTCATCAGCCTCTCTTTTAGGACTATGAAACTCTCTTTTAGGGGGGCAGTCTCTTACCACATGCCCTGTTTGCTTACAATTATAGCACTGTCTTGAATCAATAGTAGGGGATTGGGAGGTGTGTGTTCTTTGGAGTCTGGGTGATCCCTGTCTCCCCCCCACCCCCATTCTCGTTTGGTTTGTTCTGGGTTAAGTTTACTTGTTCAGATTGTGGATTGTACCCATTCTGTTTATGGTAAAACCCTTGTTTGGATTTTTCTCCATTATTTGGTTTCTTTTCCCCATTATTTGGCTTTCTTTCCCCATAAGCTGAGATAGCATTTGAAATATACTCATCTGCCCTCCTCCCAGCCTGTTTGACATTTGTGATCCCTTGATTAAGCAAGTGTGATTTGAGATTAGGGATACAATTATTTAGGAATTGCTCAAGGATTATAAGGTCCATTACTTGCTCCCTCATAGCCTTTCCTTGTGCATCTAACCACTTAACGCCATACTGATTTAACATTTTTCCCATATCTGAATAAGACATACCATCTCCCTTCTTATAGTTGCGTAGTTTCAGGCGAAAGGTTTCTGGAGTGATTCTGTACTCCTCAAGGACTGCTTTTTTGAATTCCTCAAAAGTCAATGCTTTGTTTTCCTTGAGCTTTACGTTGTACACATCTCTTGCTTTCTCAGGGATCTTGGGTATCACGAGATCAATCCATAAATCATCTGGAATCTTTTCTCATTGAAAGATGTGCTGGGCAGTTGTGAAAAATTTATCGATGCATTCACTTTCTTTGTATATGGGCAGAAGTGTTGAACAGTCTCTGATTAGTTGCCTCCTGTCTCTTTGTGGGGTGCTTCCAGAGGGTATTGTGGGTTGGATCCAAGCATCTACCTGCATTTTGAGGAGTTGCAGTTGGTGTCTTCGCTCTTCTCTCTCCTCTGCTTGCACATGCTTTTCTGTCTGTTTTTCTTCTGCTTGCACTTGCCTTTCTCTCTGTTTTTCTTCTTGTTTTATTTTCTCCAGTCTGAGCTCATGTTCCATTCTTATTCTGGCCATCTCAAGTTCAGGATTTGAGCCTTGTCCCCCTGGCTGCTGGTCAGTTGGAAGGGGGTGTCGAGGTACGTCTGGCAGTGCCTCTCCATCTTGGTTGGGTGGAGAGGGGTTCAGAGGGAGATTCACTGCCCCTGCTCCATTTCCATCCATTCCATTCATGCTCATTTCAAACTCCTGGATCAGCTGCTTCAGTTGCTGCTTAGTTTTCCCTTCTGTTTCGAGACCTCTGTGTCAGGCTTCCCTGCTCAGCTCTGACTTTCTCAGGAGATGAAAGTGCTTTGGGAGCCCAATTTTGTCACTGTCCCTGGCCCAAAATTAATATTAAAATAACAAACTTAGTGCACTCTGTTCAAGGATCTGCTTCTTCCACCCTCTCAGAGCTGAGTTCCTGACTCCTGGGGCTTTCAGACTCTGCAGGTTTGGGATTTACTCCCCTCAGAGGAGTCCAGTCACCTGGGTATGCTTCTCTACTTTCTACACATTGGTCCACAAGCTGAGCTTTACCCTACTTGTTGGGTGCCACTGTCACGGGTTGGAGGTCCAAACCCCCACTTTACCCAGTTTGAGTGACTCAGTTTCCCTTGCACACAGCCCTCTTGAATTAGTTTCTCTCTCTGGCTAATTCAAGTCTGCTTCAGGGTAACTCCTTTGTCACTCAAGGGCCCGATCCTTCCCGTTTACAGACTCTTTACTCTCTTGGTTCGCAAGAGCTTGAGGGCTCTTGTTGCTCACTTGTGTTCCAATGTTAGACACAGACACTTCTTCATAAAAATAAGAAGTAAGTTTATTGATTACATAAGCAAGATAGTTGATACAGAGTGATTACTAGAAATCAAAGGTAAGTATAACGCATTCCTGATCTATACTGGTTGAGTTCCTAAATAAGCATCTTACCCTACAAAGGTCCATAAGTCCTGGTTCCTCAGTCATAGATGTAGAATGACTGGGCACTGGCTTCTTAGTTGGCAGAGAGCAAAATCATGCCTCTCTGTTCATGGTTTCTCCAGTCTCACTGCTGGCAGGCTTTCGTATGCAGATGGCTCTGGGAGAGAACTCTCAAGGTGACTCACTGGCCTCTTTAAATAGTCTTTTCTTTCTTTCTCTCTGTTCCCACCTTTGGGGAGACCTGCAACGTGACACGTAGACAACCCAGGCAAACATGAAGGTTGTTTTGCATCTCTACAGGAGTCTATCTGGCCAGAGTCTCCAAATACACATTTTGGTATCTCTTTGCATTTCCTGTAGCTTGGTCACGTGTTACATCTCTGATTTGGATTTTACAGTTCTCCACTGTAACATTACATACATGTGGAACCTTTTGTATTACATATTTGTCAGACTTGTAGTCTACATGTATTGCAACATTGCATACATACATGTGGAACCTTTTGCATTACATATTTACCAGACTTGTAGTCTACATGTGGGCCTGTGTTACACGTGTGTGACCCTATGTTCCTCCATGACAGGGGGCACTTTAGCAGAGCTATCATAGCACTGGCACAAAAATAACAGGCATTTATAACAAAGGATCATGCCACATGAAGGTGCTAAATGTGTGCAGGTGCCATCAGAGTGAAGGACAGTACACCAACCAGTAGGAAGAAGCCCATAGCACTATGGGTATTTAAGCAGAAGCTCTTAGTTGGAGAGAGGTCATAGTGGAAGGAGGTGAGAGATCTCCACAGTTTGAAAGGCAGATCCTGTCTGATGCAGGCCACAGGAATTTGGCCCAGTCAATCAAGTCAACTTGGAAGGACACTTATTTTCTCCAAAGGAATTATTTTGTCATAGGAACTCCCAGGAACTTTCCTTTCTTATGCCTGGAAAGGTCATGTTGGACTTTGAGAATAAGAACTTTGGTGGAGCAGGCTGTTGCACAGGAGGTTGGAAGCCAGACCAAACCAGAACCATTCAAGGCTAGTTAGGCTAAGTAACTCAGCCCAGCCTTACCTATGCTGATGATATTTATGGTTAGGGCTACTTACCCCAGGATCAGGCCTGTGATTTAAAGAAAATGTAATTAGAGATAAGAAGAAAACTTAAGGATTTGGGATTGAAATACAGACATTGTGCATGCTGGGAGCATAGAGCTGATTACCCATCACCATGACTAGAGCCCGCTATGGGCACTAAGGCATCACTCAGGCACAGACACCATCTAGTCTAAACTGGCTTTCATTCAATGTTCTTTGCAACATCAGGCAATTCCCTGGCTCGACTCCAGTATTGGTATAATATCTCTCAGGATACAACTCTTAGACAAACCTCTGAGCAACATTGTCTCTATCTTTTTTTCCCTTCCAAAGTCCTTGAAGAGACTCAAGATCCTTCCAAGTTTTCCTTCCTTTACTTTTAACAAGGGATGTTTCAAAAAGTGGCTAAAATTACATTGACCAACTAAAATTATATATGACCAGCTTTATATGATCTGTTTTCAATTATAAAGCTAATGTAGTATGGAAAAAGTACTGAAGTTTTAAATCTCTCACCAAATATCAGTCAGCATCCCAATCAGAGAAACTACTGACACACATATTTAAGATCAGGTCTCCGTCTAATTTTCTATGCTATTATCAGCAAGATTCCTATTGTACTTGATGGGCTTTATTTGGTTGCTGTAAATGTGATTAATTTCACAGGTATACCTTCTCTACCACTACTGCAGGTCTTTCAGCAAAGATGGGGATTTGGTTCCATCTTTTTGTAAAATAAGGAATGCTCTACTAAAGAAGTGAATGTATATTAACACAAATGTTTTCTGTGAGGAACAGCAGTTTATTCAGAACTTATTTGTCTCTGAAGATATAATTATTAACACTTGTCTTACAAAGAAAATTGTATGTGTTTGTGGAAAGGAGAAGAAAACAAAGAAAAATCCCTTTGGAACAATATCTTTCTTCCAAATGCTTTCCCCGCTGCCTGTGGTCAACACCCAGAAATAGTCTTAAATTGAATGAGGTTAAGTGACTGGAAGGCCTTCTGTACTGGCAACTGGAATGTTTTAATTTGAACAAAACAGGTATTATAGATAAAGCTGCCTATGAAGCCAGGAAAATGGCTTTGAGGTTCAAGAGGCCTTCGTTATCTTCCTGAGAGGCCTGTTTAGCTCTGGCACAAAAAATAATTTATACACCTCCAGCCTTTTTTTATTTTCATAGGAATAATGATTTCTTCCTGGTCTATTTTTCCTCCTCCTTTTTCCTTGTGCAGTTTAACCTCGTTTATAATATATAGTTACAAAATGTTTTTTGCAATTTTAATTTCAAAGAGGGGGAATTCTTTCCTTCTGGTTTCTGAACCTTCTTTGAAGGTGATTTTTTTTAAGTTCACAGTAATGTTGTAAAATACATTTCTTCTATGTTAATTTTTTTTGCATTTCATTACTTTTCATTAAAGGCAAGCAGAATTGCTGACAGCACAATAAGCAACAAAGAGGGTAAAAATAAAATAAAACAGAGATGCATCACAGAACTCTGAGCCCAGTGGAGAAGGTGAGTACTGGGGTGCACCTAAGTCACCATTATTATCCTGGGCTGTTTTTATGCCTTGGGGGGTCTGCTGACCTCACTTTGGCTGCCTGGAGTCTCTGTAGCCCTGTTCAAATATAACCTTCTTGCCAGATGTTTGCCTACACTTGGGTTTAAGGTAGGGCTGTAGCAGAATGTCGCAGCGGTAGCTATTTCCGCCGGAAACAGCGTTTCCGCAATTAGTGGTACGGCGTGGCAGAGGCTTTCATTCTGCTAGTTTCATTCCGCCACTTCTGCAGTTCTGCTAATTTCATTCCGCTACTTCCACAGGCTTCGCAAAATAGCGGAAACATGACATTTTCGCTACTTCCGCCATTCCGCCAGTGCCACAAAATAGCGGAACAGCGGTTTTCCAACAGTTTCCACAGTTTTCCGCAATTCTGCAATTTTCAGAATGCCGGTGGAATTAGCGGAATGTCCGCAGAAAAGCCGCGGTGTAGCGCGGGCAATTCCGAAATGGCAGAATGGAGTTGCAGTGCGGTAACAGCTGCTGCCGCATCAGCCCTAGTTTAAGGTGACAACCACATTATAGAGCACCTTATACTGGTCTTCCGCACAGCTTGTCCTGGGAAAATTCTCTCACAGCTAGAATAGGGAGTTTACAATCAGTCTGACCCTTTTAAAGTAGCCAGCAAGTAGGGACTTCCCCAGGATTAGCTATAACTATGCAACAAACAACACAGTTCAAACAGGCTGTTTTTACACGAACGCTAAATCCAAAACAACATCTCTCAACCCAGGTTTAAATGTCCATGTAAACACCTAATCCTACTTTAAAATATCCAGGTTAAGATTGAACCTGGGTTTATTTAATCCTCATTTTCAAGGATTTACTTAACCTGGTATCAAATGAGTCCAGGTTAATGTCCGTGTAAACTGTAAATGTAATGTCTGTGTAAACTGTGTGCATCACGGAAACCTGGCTGGATACTGAATCAGGGTACAGGGCCTATTTTGGCTGACCTTGTTCGAGCTGGGTACTCTGTGCAGCATCAGCTGTGGTCAGAGGGACGGGGGAAGCAGTGTAGTCATTGTCTTTAGGGAGTTATGGTCCCTGAGAAGGTATCCAGTGCAGTGCATATCAGGTATTGAGGATCTCCATCTTGTGATCATTTTGGCAGGAGACAGATTAGGAGTGCTGCTGGTATACCATGCACCTACCTGTACAGCAGCATCCCTACACCTCTGGCAGAGCTGGTGTCGGAGGTGGTGTTGCGGTCACCAAAGACAATACTGTTGGGGGATTTCAGCATTCACACTGATGCCATTCTTGGAGGGGCAGAGCGTGAGTTCATGGCCGCCATGGCAACCATGGGCATATCCCAAGTAGACATCGGCCCGACACACGATGGGGGGGCATACCCTGGACCTGATTTTCTGCACTGGCCTTGAGGTGAGTGAGTGGGGGAGGTGACATCAGTGCCCTTGTCATGGACTCAGAAAGGTGCAGAGCCAGTCCGATTGGTCCGCCCCCAGAGACTAATGGAACTGGAGAGGTTCTGGAATGCTCATGGGAAGTTACCCTTGGGATATCTTGACAGCTGTTCCCTCTATGACCTTGTTGCTTTTTGGAACACTTTTTTGGCTGAGGCCATCAACAGGTTGGCTCCTAGGCGTCCGCTCCCTGCAAGTCAGAACCACACACCACCATGGTTCATGGAGGGCCTGAGGTAGCTGAAGTGGGAAGGGTGGCAGTTAGAGTGACAGTGGTGCCGTTCTTGTGCTGAAGATGACAGATTGCGGCATAGAGCCAGTTTAAAGGCCTATGCTGTGGCTATACAGATAGCAAAGAAGGAATTCCTTGCTACCCTCATAGCGTCCGCAAAGTCTCATACAGCAGAGCTTTTCTGGATGGTGAGGGGGCTGGTCGTTCCAGCCTCTCTCCACCTGGAACTGGAACCTTCCAGTGCACGCTGTGACATGTTTGTTGATTACTTTGCTGATAAAAACCATTCGTATTCACCATGACTTTGACACCGCACTTATTACAATGGGAGAACCAGAGGCTGTGGAAGCCTCTGGTTAGTGGGATCAGTTTCAGTGGGTGTTGCCTGCTGATGCAGTGGATGTCCTTGGGATGGTCAGAGCCACCCCTTGTAAACTGGACCCGTGCCTGTTCTGGCTGGTTAAGGCTAGCCAGGAGATATTGGGGCTGTTGCTGGCCGGGGTAGTCAGCGCCTCCCTGAAGGAGGCAGCGGTGCAGTCTCTGCTTTAAAAAATATAATTGGATGTTGACTCCCTGGCCAGTTATCATCCGGTCTCTACCTTCACTTTTTAGATAAAGTTATTGAATGGGTAGTGGCTTGGCAGTTGCAGGGGCATCTGAACCACTATGGTTTTCTAGATTCCTCGCAGTCCAGCTTTCGTCAAGGTTATGGTACTGAAATCCAGACTCCAACCTGGCCACCATCATCCATGCTTTCATTACTTCGAGACTAGACTATTGTAATGCACTCTACATGGGCCTACTCATGGTGCAGTCAGGAAGCTGCAGCTGGTACAGAATGTGGCAGCCTGTCTTTTTATGGGGATGGGCCACTATGAGCACATTACACCTGTGCTCCATTCACTGCACTGGCTGCCTATAGTCTTCCGGGCCCAATTCAAGGTGTTGGTGCTTACCTATAAAGCCCTAAAGAGCCTGGGTCCTACCTACCTGCGGGACCAACTTGCTCCCCGGGGCCTGGATCAACCCCTGTGGTCAGCCGGGGGCACCTTCCTTGAAGTCCCCTGGGTTTCCCAGGGGAGACTATGGAGAGGGCATTCTTGGTGGCCGCACCTAGGCTGTGGAACTCCCGCCCAGAAGAAGCCCGGTTGGCCCCAGACCTCCCTTCTTTTTGACTATCATGTAAGATCTGGCTGTTCCGCCAGGTCTTTGGTGAGGGAGATGGGTGATGGGAGGGGGGTAGAGAGTTAGGGTGGGTGGTTTCTTGTTTATATTTTTTAACTTCTCCCTATTGTTATTAATTGTTTTAATGAATGTTTTATATTGTTTTGTATATTTGTATTGTTAACCGCCCCGAGCTGCCTGTGGCAGGAGCGGCGGGATACAAATTCTTACAATAAATAAATAAATCCAAATGGAACATAGAGATTAGTAGAGGGAGCAAACATTCTCTGCCCAGGAATGTCTCTGTGGTTATCACCACTTTCTGGGGCTCTGGCCAGGAAATCAATGTTTTGATTTCTCTCCCCCAAACCTGGTGCATAGATTAGCTGTGGGAGTTCAAAGATCTCTCTAAAGGGGAACAAAAATCATAACAGAAGAAGCCAATGGAATTCAGCAGTGAAGCACAATGGGATTTTTCAGTCATTCGTGTTAGTCTAAACCTGTATTAACCATGAATACTGTGATCAAGATTAATGATTATCCCAAGTTGTTAATGTCCATGAAAACAGGAACCCAGGAGTAAGAATCCAGGATTTATATATATACACACACACACACATCTGGCTACATCTGTTAACAAACCCCCTCTCATTGCCTTCCGTCAACTTTCCAACCTACACAAATTGCTAGTAAGGACCCAAATTAAACCACCTATCCACAATCCAGGATCACAGCATTGTAATTCCAGTCGATGCATCACCTGCACATATGTGAGAGAGATGGCCACCTTTAAAAGTAGTGTAACTGGCAAGACCTACTTTATTAAACAGAACATCACCTGTAAATGTAAATCACCTCATACCTCGGGAACCGCCTCACCCTCCGCGCCTCAGAGCGATCCCTTCGATCTGCCAGAGGTGCCTTTCTGGAGGTGCCCCGTGTTAAACGGGGGGCCACAATGGAGAGGGCGTTCTCGGTGGCTGGGCCGCGACTTTGGAACTCCCTCCCGGAGGAAGCTCGCCTGGCCCCAGGTCTGCTAGCTTTCCGTCGAGCTTGCAAGACCTGGATGTTCGCCCAGGCCTTCGGAGAGGAGGGTGGAATGGTGGGGTAGGTAGGGGGGATTGGGGATTTTATAGATTTTTTTTTAATTGTTGTTGGAGTTATTTTTAAATATTTTAATTATTGATGATTTGTATGAATATTGTCTCTGTTTTATTTGTGTTGTAAGCCGCCCTGAGATACCGTAGGCATGAGGGGGTGGCCAATAAATGTAAATAAATAAATAAAATAAATCCAACTATCTCATATATGTTATTGAATGCAAACACCCTGGATACCACATTCAATACATTGGAAAGACAACTACTGATGTTCGCACACATTTTAGAAATCACAAATCGGCTATTATCATGAAGAAGCTAGCACAACCCATTTCTAAACATTTCAGCTCTGATAGCCACAGCCTTTCAGACTTGGTAATATTCCCCATAGAGCATCTACCAATACAATGGTCACTAGAAGAAAGGGAGAACTTTGGATATATAGACTTTGTACCCATACACCCCAAGGCCTCAACCTAGAAGTCAACACCTAAGAGCTTCCTCATCTTTAGTACTTCTCCCCTCCCTTTCAGCATCACCTGCCTTGGAATTCTTCCCACAACACTCTATACTCTGTTACCTTGACTCCCAGCAGCTACACTTTAAATCCAACTGGTTACTGAAGAAGGCGGAAGCTGAAATGTTTAACTAAAGAATTTAATTTACCTCTGTTTGGTCATTCACTTTTTGAGATATTTAATTACTAGTGATTGATAGTATCCTTGTAGGATCCAGCGTACACTTGTCTGTAGTCCTGTTCAGTTGCTTTTAACGTTGTGTTATAAGATAAGAGTCTGATCTGTGGCACAGGAGTGGGGATGAAGCAGGCATGCACTCAAAGATAAGGTTCTGCTCTGTGGCACCCTCACCCTTCCTTTTGCCACCCTAAGTCATTGGGAGAAGCCCCTAAGCACCCCCACCCCCAACTTCTATCTAGCTCATGGAGCTTATACTAATTTTCAGAGTGACCCATGAGAGGGGCAAGGTTTCCTATCCCTGATTTAAATTGTTGAGTTTTTATTACTGGTGGAAAGATATGATTCGGACAACGGTATAGGTTTGCTTTTCAGATTTCTGAGCTGGTAAGCAAAATATTATTTTCTCCTAGTGTCCTGTGGACCAATTTAAGAGGTCACTCATGGAGGAAATGGCCATTTCCCTGAACCCTGTTCTCAATGTCCCAGTCTACACTACCAAATCCCAGCAGAAACATTACAATTGCATTTAGAAATGCCATCTGGAAAGTACTCCAAAAAGCCTACTCTTTCCTAGAGCAAGAATTTATACTTGAAATCCTTTGACATCGGTTATATTTAGGACAGTGCCACCATTTCAGAGTTTAGTAGACGAAACAGCAACTTTCTACAGTGGCTGTTGTAAAGGGCCTTTCATGTAAAAGGCAAGATGCAGGAAGTCCCAACGTGCAATCAGCATGTGGTATGAAATGAAACCCCTGAAGGGCAGAATTGAGTCACAGTGCAGCTCAATAAGTGGCATTTTAAACTAAACTGCCTAACTGAGTCAGACCAATGGTCCATCTTAGCCCAGTATTGTCACAACCTGACCCAGCAGCAGGGGTTTCAAATTTTGGTCCAAATCCAGCTCTTCCAGGGTCTCTGGCAGGGGCCATCCTGGTGTGCTACCTGAGGCCCCTCTGGGCTCCCAGTGGAGGCCTCCCCCAGGAATCCTGAGGTGGAGGTACTGGGGATTGAACCTGGGACCTTATACATGCAGGGCATGCGCTCTTACCACTTGAGCTATGCCCCCCGCCACTCCCCCCATTGCTCATATTAAACTTCTGTCCACCTTACTGATCCTCTTGCTTTGCACTCTTATGGAGGATATGGATACATTTGTTTGCACATTTCTTCCATGAAAAATTACAAATCAAAGACAAAAAGTTATAGCCATGCAAAGTGTGAACATCGTAAATATACACAGATGTTCCCAATTTGCTCAGACCCATGTGTTAAGTTTAAATAATTTCTAGGAAAAAAATACAACATTTTAAAAATGACAAAAACACAGTGAGTGCTTTCTTAGTGCAGAAGGGTACATACAAATTTAAATCATTATACGGAGATTATTTTCTGCAGGTTGGGAGGGATTTGTAGTAAAAATATCAGGTTGAGATTAAATCAATAAAATTAATCATTCATGACCATGAAGGCTCAAGGGGGCTGGGAAATGCTACAAAATTAAAAGCTAGCATGAGTGACAGGCGCTAGGGGATTTAGTTTGGGTCACTGCAGCCAAGTTCAAATACAAACTGTTCTTTGTTATTCAACCTAGGGTATTATTTTTCATATGGACCCTCACATTTCACCAAGCAATAATTATGTATATTAGAGCTTCATTTATCTGATCAGAAGAGTTTCCTGGCTGGTTAATTGTATTTTGAGAGGATGGTATGTCAGGGTGTGATCCTCTGAACAGAGAGTAGAGGCACTAACATAGGTATGAGTCCTATTGAAGTGAATTGTGCTGCCTATGTAGTCTCTGTACTGTTCACATAACCATAGCTTAGTGTCCATGAGTGGCTTGAACTAACCCAAGGAAGCAGGATTCAAAATAATGGGTGCATAGTGCCGGCCAAATTGGTGGTTAGTCATATTGGCCCAAAACGAGTTTTGAACTATGCTCTTCCTACCCTTCCAGCTGTCTTGATTGTGCACTCTCTCCTACATGCAGTGTTTGCAAAGGATCCATTCCATGATCCTAGCCAGTGCACAACACTAGCCAAAGTTAAGAACCCATTCATAGTCCGTCCTTGGTTTTACATTCCACTCAGGAAGAGTGGCAGCCTGGAGATAGTTAGCGGTAAGCTAGGCTGTGTTGTGAACATCAAGAATAAAATTGCCTGTCAACTAAGAAGACTAGAGTGTCTGTTTCATTCTGTTCCAATGCTCCCATTACACCAGGCTTCAAGCCTACAGTTACAAAAAAATATTCAAGGAATAGTCGTTTTTTCCACACCATTATCTGCTCAGAAACTGGAACCACCACCTTTGAGAAACTCCCAGTCTTAGAATTGCCACAACAGATAGAAAGAATAAGTTAATTGACTGGACCATTAACGGTTAAACCACTGACTGTTAAAATTTATCATTGTGTAAAAAAAGACCTTGCTACCTTATTATTTCTCTCCTCTGTTATATACACACTTGCTGCTGTCCACCATCATTGTTTCTATTATTCCGAAGTGGCAATTCTGAGGGACAATATGAAGAAACTGAGGGTGTTTTTAAGCGACCACGGTGATGGGGGGGTGAGGTTTCTGTGGCCACTGAGCGCACCCCTGCCGTGGAACAGCAACTCAGGTGGAGTGCATGGGGAGGGATTCAAATGCATGACTCCCAGTGTGGCTACCCCAGTCATGGAGGCAAGCTGCTATGCACTCCCTCTGCCATGGACCATGGGGAAGGGGGAAGTGCCCCAGGCTGGCCTTTTCAATTGACATAGCACTGGTGTGAGTGCTGGAGAACCTAGGCTCCCCATTAGGGATGTGCAAACGCGGTTTGGAAGTTTGGAGTTCAGCCCGAACTCGGCCTGTTCGGACGACTGAACCAAACTTCCGAACCGAACACTCGAACTTCCAAACAGTTTGGAAAAGTTCGGATGAGTTCAGATGAGTTTGGGGGTGGGAAAAATGTGACTGGAAGGGGGAGGCAGCTGAGGACCAGATTTCCTGGCACCAGGGGTGTTTCAGGTCCAAAAATACCGATACCGAAAAAAAATTGATTTCAGTATCGATAGTGCTATTTTCGGATGTTCGGCCATACCGAACTCTGTCAAACCGAACAATCGAACCCGAACTCAGCCAAAACCCTTGTTCACGCCATGGTCATCTCTCGCCTTGACTACTGCAACCTCCTCCTTACTGGCCTCCCCCGCTCTCACCTGTCCCCCCTTATATCCATCCACAACTCCGTTGCTAGGGTCATCCACTCAGCCCGTCACTTTGACCACGTGCAGCCTCTCCTTTCCTCACTTCACTGACTCCCCCTTCACAAACGCATCCTTCACAAACTCCTGGTATTCACTTATAAATCCCTCCACAACCTGGCTCCCCCTTACCTCTCAGCCCTAGTCTCCTTACACACTGCTGCACACACTCTCCGCTCCTCCTCTGCCCCTCCCTTGCTCTCTCTGCTCTCCCCTGCTCCCCCAACTGCCTTCACCCCTTCTCCCTTGCTGCCCCCATGCCTGGAACTCCCCCCCTGCCCACATTCGCCTCACCCACTTCCTCCGCACATTCAAATACCTTCTCAAAACCCACCTCTTCCTCGCCACCTTTCCCGACGCCTGTTAGAACTTTCCTTTCAATATTTAATGTCTGCCCTCCCTGCAGACTCTGGCCTAACTGCAACCAAGCCAAGCACGGACACCTGAGACTTCACATCCACTTGAATGTTATTTATCCCTTGTCTCTCCCTATGTCCCCTCTCCTTGTCTTCCCCCCTCCATGTCTATTAGATTGTAAGCCGTAGGCAGGGACCACGTCTATCTTATTGCTCTGTAAAGTGCCAGGTACACAGCTGGTGATATACACATGCTTATAATAATAATAATAATAATAATAATAATAATTAATAATAATTTACTGGCCCAATTTCTGCTGGCAGTGTATACAAGATTTTGAGCTACAGATAGCCTTTCCTCAATCTGTAGCTTCAAAGTTGGACCAGTGAAAGATATCCTCTTCAAAGCTGTGTCTCCCACCTCTCATATTTGGGACCAACACAACAACCACACTATGGCCGTTTTTACATGGACGGTGCAGCAGCGCCGATGAGTGGAGATGCATGTGAATGGGTGGGTGAGCACACCCAGTGAACACCCGGTGGAATCGAGCAGGGAGACATTTACACGGACAGCACCGCAGGGGGTTGTGGGAAGGAAAGGGGAGGGACCCGCAAACACCCAGCGTCCAAACGCCCATCCCGGGAAACACCCAGCAATGCAAGTACATGGACGTCCAGGACCAGGAATGGCAGGGAAGCCCCGCCCGGCACAGTGACACGATGGCACAACATGGCCAACTGAGGGCAAATGAAGCCGCGCAATGCATCCACGCTTCTCAGCTGCCAGGACCCATGCGGGTGGGGCGGGAGGGAGATGGGATGGGATGACAGCTGCTACAATGGAGCCAGCTCCACACAGCCCCAGCACAGAGCCCAGACCACCCGGCACCAGGCCCCCCCTCCCCAACACACACCCACAGCAGGGCCGCACACACACAGCAGGCAGCAGAAGCACACAGGGACAGGAACACAGTCCACGGGGGGCAAAGAAAGGGGGGAAGGGACCCTCACAACACAGGCAACTCCCACACACACACACCCAGAGGCACCCACACAAGGGGAGAGGTCACAGCAAAGCACAACACCTACACACCAGGAAAGGAACACAAAAGCCTTTAATAAACAAAGGGGAAACAGCAACAGGGGGCAACAACAAACAACAGGGCAGGGAGGGGGAGGGGGCAACAGAAGGGGGGGAACAGTGACAGCAGAGGCAGGCCCAGGCAGAACCCCAGTCAATATGGCCAGCGACCCTGCGCCCAGCGCCAGCACTCGGCCTGCGCGTGTTCCAGCTGGTGCAGCTGCTCCAGGATGAGCAGGAGGAGCTCCACCAACTCCCCCTGCTCCCAGGTCTGCTCCATGATCCTGGCTTGTACTGTATGGGACAGAGGGAGAGGGGAAAGCCGTCAGAACGGGCTCCGGACACCTGGGAACAGAACCCCCCACAGAGGGTCACAGGCACAGGACCCAGCAACGCGGCAGCACACTCACGGATGCCATCGAACAGCCACCCTGCCACCCACATGTCCCAGGTCGCCTGCTCCAGCTGCAGGACCATAGCCCCCAGGCATAGGATCGCCAGCAGCACGACAACAGTAGATGCAGGAGAGAAGGGACAGGACAATGGGGAAAACTCACACCCACAGGCCCCACAGGGCAGGGGTAGTGACACCACCAGGGGAACATCTCCCACACACAGAGTGCCACCACCTGGAGGACAACCCGGACACCTGCACCAAGGGGGAGCGGAGGGGCCAAAGCCCGGGAACAGCACAACCCCTACTCATGCTCAGCTGCCCAGCGCCCATGGTGCCGCTGCCCATCCATCGCCAACAACAACAACAGGCCACACCAGCAGGGGGTGACCGTGGAGGGGTGGGGCACAGCCACACCAATGCACAGGCAAGTCCAGGCAGTGCCTGGACGACCGACCACCCCCTATACCACCCCAGGAGCTACCCCAGGCAGCATCACCCAGCAGGGTGGCAGCCAGGGCGGACACACACTGCACAGCTGGTGCCCACCCCACAGGCCCGGTGCCCCCCAGTTCCCCCAAAGCACACCCCCTGCACACAACCACACAGATTGGGGATTGAGGGCCGCCAAAGGGGAAGGGGCACCCAGTCACCATAGCAGCAACAGAATCAAGGCAGGACAGGACAGCACAGTACAGCATTCCTTTATTGGTGCCAGGGACAGCGGGCCCCCAGGCAGAGCGATGCAGAGCAGGGGGGCACTGGGGCAGCCGCGGCCAGGAACAAGAGACACAACAGGAGGGCACAGGAGCACTTGCGCAGGGCGGGTGAGGGCACCTGGGCAGCCCCAGTGGGAAGGGGAAATGGTCACACAGAGGGGGCAATGGGGTCCAGGGACTCCAGGTGGCAGCCAGCAGTGAAGCAGAAGGCAACGCACAGCCCACTCGGTGGCACCGGGGGGGGCTATGCACCGAGCCAGGCACCAGGGTGTCAGCAAGCGGTTGGCGGTGAGGGGCTCCTCATGGACGGTATAGTGAGCACTCCTGGGCTAGACCCTCCCAGGTGAATAGGCCCCTTCGGAAGCCATGGGTGCGCATGTGAGCATCCACGAGGTAGCGTGGAGAGGATCTGCACCTGCGGCCGCCACCCTTAAAGCTGGAAGGTCCCTCACCTATCGAAGGGCGGCGAGCTCCGCAGCAGTGGGGTCCCCAGTCTGGAGCAGGCCACCAACCTTGGGGGACAGCAATCCCAGGTCCCACAGGAGGTCCCCCACATCCGAGGGTGCGCGTGGGATGCCACGCGCATGCAGAAGGCTGCCGGTGTACTGGGCAGCAACAGGGGGGCCCCCAGACAGCAAGGCAAGGCCGTACCCAGGTAGCTCCATCAGCAGGCAAGCCGCCATGTCCTCCGCAGTGGTCCACGGCACCACAAAGGTGGGCGAGCACCCCCAAGGAGGCTGGCACAGGGGGGCGAAGGCAAGCTCGAGGGAACGGGCCCAGCACGCAGGGCCCCGACCTGGTGACCCATTGTCCACATGTACTGCGACAGGAGCCAGAATCCATCTCCCACCAACAGCTGCACGTCGGGGTTCAGCCAGAGGGCCCCAAACCGCATGTCCACACAGGAAGGCTACTCCTCCCCAACATCCCCAGCTGAGGGCCCCGCAGATGGGCCGGCAATGGCAGCAGTGGGGCTCGCTCTGGGGAAGCAACAGGCAGGAGATGGAGGGATGCCGCAACTGGGACATGCACACACCGAGCGGATACCCTCACCCACAGATGACCTTGCGTGCCAGAGATAGGCAGGCCCGCAGTGGACAGTGAGTCACAACCCACACACAAGACAGCTGGGAGCCTGCACAGCTGCCGAGATAAGAAAGGGGGCCACGGCCAGGCACAGTGCCAGGGCATGGAGCCGAGCCAGGCACCGCATCCACAGCAGACAGAGCTGCCGCTTGCAGAGGCGGACCCAGGCTGGGGGGATGCCACAGTGGTTGCGGGGGCATGGGAACCACAGGGTGCACATGGTCCCATCTTCCCTGGCGGGCATGTGGACGGCCCACTCGTGGGGATGCCCAGCTGGACCCAGCACCTGCATGATGCCCTAGAACAGCCCCTGTGCTGCACCAACCGCTGCCCGACTTCCACTGGCCTACACAGTACATAAGGGACACGCTGCAGCCGGTCAGCCGTGGGGTGGAAGGGCCACAGCATGGGACCGTGCAGCACACAGATAATGGCATTCCCAGGCTGGGTGCACATGGAGGAGCTCCCACGACTCCAGGGGGGAGTGGGCCATGGACACAGGCTGAACAGTGGAGTGCACCGCGCTCACAGCATGTGCCAGCGGTGTGTGGCAGGGATCAGGAAACAGCAGTGCCAATGCTGCCGGGGGACGGGGACCCACTGCCCAGGGCCATGCTGCTGCACCTCCTGGCCACAGGCCTTCAGATGCTGGGCATGCTGCTCTGGCGGATTACCCTGCTCCACCTGCAGATTTGATGGTCTGCCCTCCTGGGGGCATGTTGGCAGAGGACTGCAAATCTCCGGAGGGCAGTGCTCGTGCAATGGGTGAGGTGGGCAGCTGTCTGATGCCACGCCCTGCTGGGCTCCGCAGCATCCCTGCACTGGTGCCCTGGGCCGAGCCAGTGCCCCCGTACCAACGCGCACAGGGAGGGGCAGTGCAGCTCTGAGGGGAACCAGCACGGCATCTGCCACTGCATTGCTGCCTGGGCAACCGACCGCCGCCCAGCACTGGACCCATACCCATGTCTGTAGGCTTGGGACCCCCTTCCACACTCCAGGGCCCTACCCATTCGCTGAAGCTGGCCCTCCAGTCCATGTGTGGCATACGGGGTCCAGGGAACGGGTCCCGTGGGTTGCCCAGTGGTGAGCGCCCTTCCTATTGTTGAGGGCCTCGGTTTGTGCTGAACCTGCACCTGCCCACCGGCCACCACAAGCCGGGTCACATGAGCAGGTCCAGTGCACACCGGATCCTGACACCTCACCTGCTTGAGGCAGCGCAGCAGAACCCTCCCGGCCTGCCAGCTGGCCAGGGAGGTCACAGAGCCCCTGACCAGCTGGTGCCCCCCTGCACACCCTACAACCCAACCCCCCCATGTCCCCAGACAGAGGAAGCAACAGTAAGGGATAGGTACAACACCTTTATTGGGGGGACATGTACAAGGGAGGGGCCTGTGCTCAGCATCATGGGCGGCCTCTCCCCCTCTTGGCCGCACCACTGGGGCTCGCTGGATGGCATGCCCTGTCCGCAGCGGACTGCAGGGCTCTCCAGGCTAATGGTCTGGCGACCCTGTAATCCACTGGCCACTTCACACCAGCCTCTGCTGTTGGTCCCTGCTTCGGGGAACAAGAATGGGTTACGGGATAACCGAACGCACCCACCGCAGTCCCTTGTCAGTGCACTGACGCTTGGGTGCCCCATAGGGGTCCGTGGAGCCCCCTTCCCCACGAGCATGGTATGTGCCATAGGGCATTCCTTGCCGGTCTCCCCCCCCCGGGCACAGTCTGCCCATGGTATCGAGGCAACTGCCCAGTCACGTACGGAGGCACCAGGCAGGTACACATGCCCCTGTCACTGGCTGTCATTCCCCATCCTGTGTACAGCGTGTGCGCAATGTGGGTTCCACAAAGCGTTCCCTACTGGGGTCCAGCCTCATGCAGGTCTCCGGTTTCCCATCACCCCCCCCCCCGGTGTTGCACCCCACAACCCCTGGTGGCCTGGGGTGCCGACGTCTTACCTGTGGGGGTGGAGCGGCCTCCATGGGCGGTTGCTCGACCTGGGGTGCACGGTCTAGGGGTCGGGGTGTCGCCTCCCAGGGGAGGGGGAGGGGTGGCAGCAGGGGCAAAACCACGGGGGTGCAGACTGGACAGGCGGCCCCGCAAGCAGGTCCGGCTGGCCCATGTGGGGGAGGGGGACCCCGTGGACCAGACCCGGGTAGGGTTGCTGCTGGGGGAACCACGGGTGGCAAGGTGCAGGACGGTGGGCACCGGCACCAGTGGGAAGCCACTATGGTGTTGGTCGGCTGACAGCCCTCCTTCCGCAGCATGGTGTAGCCTGTCAGGATGGGGTTCACACCACAGGGCCTCCATGGCCTCCCCCATGAGGTTCATGAGCCGTTCGGTCTGACCCTCCAACCTGTCACAGGCGCCGCTGCTTGTGTTGGAGGGTGGCAGCCTGGCGCCTGTCCCAGAGGTGCTCGGTGCGGGACCTGGCCATCATGGCAACCAGGATCTCCCGGTCTCTGTCCCCCTCCCCTCTGATGAGCTCTGTGGTGAGTGATAGCTCGCGGGAGTGCACCTCAGCTAACCGTTGCAATTCTGCCAGCAGCTCCCTTCCGAGGTCCTCCCTCCGGCGCCAGTTCCTGGCCCACATCTCCTGGTTCCACTCCACGCTGCCAGAAGCTGCTCCCCTCGTGCAAGCGGGTGCCTGAACTGTGAACGGGAGGTTGGACAGAACGTTAGTTCACACGGCCACTGTGCCCCGCTGCCCACTACCTCATGTCCAGGGGTGCCTGGAGGGGTGGCCCCCATATTGTGGCTGCCCCCCTCCCCCATGGGACCCCCTTGCCCTGCCCTCTTGTTGGATCACCCCCCGGCCACAGCTCACTGCAGGTGGGGCCCGTGTCCGTCCTGTGTTCCGTGCGGGATGCTGTTCATCCACCTGCCCTCTCTGCCTCTGTTGGGCCCTGCTGCATGTGGTTGCCTGCTCCCAGGTGGCCACCCCCTGCACCTGCGCCCCCCCCACCCGGGCCCTTCATGGCCCATGTGCCCTGCCATGGAAGGTGGCCCACCTAGTGGTGGGGGCGCTGGTAGGCCCCCCTCGTCCTCCTCCTCCTCCTTCACGATCTCCACCTCGTGCACCTCCAGGCTGGCTTGGGCTGCAATGGGAGGGGGTACCATTAGTGTTTGCTGTTCCCCGGCCCCAGCCGCAGTGGCTCTGTCTGGGCCGATCCCACCACACACATCCCGGTGTTCATGCCTGGATCCTGTTCCTCCACCTCCTGGGGGCTGTCCCTGGTCTCCACTTGCTCTGCACGCGCCCCCTATCCCTATGGCTGGTTGGCCTGTGGGCCTTGTGGGCGTGCGCAGAGTGTGGTGGTCCGGCACTCAGATCCCCGGGGTGCCTCCTGCCCAGGGGCGGATTGGCCATTGAATGCACCGGTGGGCGGGGGGCCGGGCTGGGGGCCGGTCATGCTGTCTTTTAAAAAATTATTCTTAACAAACAAACCCCAAAAATTGTTGGTCCTGACCCCTGTAGGGTTGGGTTGTGTTGGAGGGGAGGGGGAGGGCTTACCTGACTCTCCCTCTTAGTAGCGCTGAAGCAGCAGCGGGGACAGCGATCGGGCTGGGAGATAAGGCTGTTTGTTTACAAACAGCTCCTGCCCATGTGCTGATCAGAAGGTTGCTACCTTGTAAAGAAGGTTCTTCGAGATGGCTCCCAACATTCTCACAACTGGGTTGTGC
>QEPC01012398.1:538879-581652 GCA_003113815.1 Sphenodon punctatus
TTCATTTATTAGATTTCTATACCGCCCCATCCTGCACAGCAGCTCGGGGCGGTTAACAACAATAAAAAACATTTAAAAACATTTAAAATACAATCATAAAACATATCAATAAAGCTGGTGGTATAAAAATAAATATACAGGTGGGGGATTAAAAATCACCACCCCCCTCCCTCCCAAAGGCCTGGGCAAACAGCCAGGTCTTACAGTTCCGCCGAAAAGTCAAAAGGCTTGGGGCCAGGCGATTGTTGTCCCTGATATTTTTGTATCCAGACCTCAAGTCCTTTACCTGCTGCATGCACTGGGATACATCCCTATTGTACTCCTGCCACTGCATCTCCTGGGCGATGGCTTCATAGACCTGTCTGGTCTTGTAGCTTCACACCACGTCATGCTCAACCCTTTCAGACCCCCACACGTGTATAAAGTCCCTGATCTCCTGGCGGGACCAGGGTTCCCCCTTTTGGGACCCGCGTGTGGGGGGCTGACCAGCTGGGAGGCATGGGGCCCGCCCTGTGGATGTGGTCGCCGTGGTGGTCATCGTGTCCTGTTGGGGGTAGTGCTATAGGGGTTACTATGGCTCCTGATGTCCCCCATGGGGCCTGCCCCCCCTCCCCCTTCAGGTTCCCTCTTGCTCACCTGACTGTCCGGGAGGCCCTCCTCGGCTGTCGCCCCGGTGGTGCGGTGCTCTGTTGTCTGGGAGCTGTCCTGTGGGGGACAGAGGACCGGGTTATGTTGCTGCCCCCTGCCCTGTGTCCCCAGGCCCAGTGGTCGGCCCCGGGGCATGCCCCCCCTCCTGGGGGTGGGGTGGGTGGGTTCCCTCTCGCTCACCTCGCTCTCACTGCTGCTGCTCCTTGGGCCGTGCCCTTGGGAGGTGCTGGGCTGGGGGTCATCTTCCGGAGGGCCCGTCGGTGTGGCCCCTCTGCCCTGTGCCGGGACACGCGTGCCGTGTTACATCAGTCAGTGGCCCTTTTCATACAGACACTCTCTAACACTGATAAAACGGGTGTTACATTTTATTATACATGTTGCACAGCTGCAGGTGTGCTTTATGGGTGCCCTGCAACAGATGTAATAAAATGTAACACCCATTTTATCAGTGTTAGAGTGTCTGTGTGAAAGGGGTCAGTCTCTGTTCAGAGAAAGCATATTTATTATCACCATCCTCTAAGCCCTCTGGATTTTGGATACCAGTTACCCAGTGATTTCCCCCAAAATGTATGTAATTACATCATCCCTCCAATGAATACAGGTATGGTTCATTGCATAGTAGATGAGCTTCATTTTGTCACATTGATTCAGTTTTCTCCATTTCTGAGAAAGTAAAGACATCTAATCAGATCCCCACTCCAATTCAGTGCCTCAAATATGCCACCTTAAAGATCAGATAATAGTGGAGACAGTGAACCTGTCCTGGAGTACTCTGAACTAATGGTCTGAAAAGTTAATACTCAAGATGACCTGTCTAAAATGGAACCAACTAAGATACTAGCTTCTGCTTTGGAAATAGGGCATACTCTGCTTTCATAAGCATAAGGAGTGCAGACCAGTGCGATTCCTGTGAAAAAAATGTGTATGTAGCTATGAATATACATTACATAATTTGGAGTCTTAATTAAAGACCACATCAACTGACTTGGGAGAAGTCATCAGTGGAAACTTATTCTTAGGAAGTAGGACTTAGTCCTTTGCCTAGCCATACTTTCCAGTTCGGTAACAGGAGATGACTGGAACTTCTGTTTGTTATTCTTTAAGTTTCCACTGAAGCTAGTTTAAATAGACAGATATTTAAAAGATTTCCAGAAATGTATATTGACCGTCTGCAGACAAGTTCACTCCTGAAGAGGTGGCTAAGAATTTTGCATCCAGTATAAATAAAGAACTGTTCAGCAATTAAACTGGAAAATGTGTTTCACAGACATAAAATAAATAGTTGTTTCCATGCAATTGATGAACAAATGACATGATTTTAGAAGTCAAAAGGTAACTTTCTATTCCTATAAAATAATCGGGCAGAATTGCTGCCTGAAAAACAGTTTTTGAAAATGTTTTTGGCTGACTACTTTGTTGTTTTTTCTTTTAGCATGCATGGAAGGTGCATGCATGAACGTTCATCAACATATCCTTCTTATTTCTAACTTCATATACAGTATTAAAGAGTTATATCCTACTGTCCTTATTTAGGCAAAACTGACATTTATGGCAGTGAAATTTTTGCCTGAACAAACCTTCTGTTTCTTCCGAGCTGAGGAGGAATTCCTGGAATGAACCTATGGATGTAAGTGCAAACTGAATCTCGGTATATTCCAGCAGTTAGGTATTGTATTATAGTATTGCACTTAACGTTACTACTTTCCTCCGGGCTTTTACTTGGAAGGGGAGGGCAACGTTGGCAGGGCAGAGCAAAGGGGTTGGCGTGCCCTAGCTGACCTGGAGAAACCAGGGCTTCTCCTGGAAGCTGGAGATTCTGGTCCAAAACCCAGAGAGGTGGCAACAACCCTAGTTGCACTAATGATGCTGGAGTTCTGATTGAAAGGGATTTTTTTCTTTCAGAATACCAGTTCTCAGTATTCTATAACATTCCCCCTAAAATACATTTACCCTAAAATATTTAGTGCTTACTTTCATACCTTATTAATGATCTTTGGAGAATATTGGAAATGAACCTATTCATTTGTTAGTTATTGAATATATTTTATATTAATATATATCTGAAGATATTTGTTCAACAAATTTTTCAGGTGCCTTTTGGAAGTTTTAGGGGGTTGGAAGGGAAGGAATTCATTAAAAAAAATTATGAATGAAAATAGTGATCTGCGCATAAACAGCACATTCTTTTCTAATCATATAGCTTGTGCAACATTTCCCGTGCATATTTGAATGCTGACTTACCTATTCCTTTTCTGTAATCCTTTTCTGTTTATAGGATTTAATGCTCCAATACCGTTGGCCCATAGGACATTCCAGTCACTCACAGTTTTAGGTTCTTAATTAGGATGCTACTTTAAAATGTCATACCTTAGGTTTAATCAATATATCTGTTGCCCACAATAATATTTATACAGTTTAATATGAGTGATTACACTGATTAGTACATATGAAACACTTTATTGCTTAGCCAACTGGCTATTGCAAAATCAACCATCAAAGTGCCAACAAAGCATTTCCCACAAGGTTTTAAATACAAAGTATCTCCTTATTCTAAACATTCCTCTTTCGATTAGCAGTACACGAAACCTCGATACAGCCAAGGTAATAGTATCTGCCTTGTTCATCAACAATATTTGTATTGTATCCAGGATAGGGGCTAATAGCCTTAAACGGGATGCGGAATAAAGAGGACAATCTAAAAAACCATGAAAAACAGTTTCAACTTCCCCCAGAGTGCAAGGACAATGCCGTGTGTCATAAGATGTCCCTCTAAATCTACCATCCATTAATAAAGCTGATTCAAGAGAACTGAACCGTGCTCTGGTGAAGAGCCTTCTATTTGCCAAATTTCCCAAGCGACTTGGATAAGGCATACAGCATTTATCAGGATTCTTAATTATACAAAAATGTCTAGCTGAATCCAAGGAAGATAAATCAGCTACCGTATCTTGACAAGTTATGTCAAATAATCTTTGAATTACCAATTTTTTTTTTGCAGTCTTTAAGCCCAAAGGCATCAAAACTTCCCTTGAAAAGCCCAGGGAATTAATCTTAGAATCAACCAGATTAAACCAAGCACAAGGACTCTTATCTGCCAAGATCAATTGAGTAAATGGCACAGCTTGGGAGAAAATTAACCTCACCCAATAACCCAAATCCAAGGCCAAACCTGAGTGGGGCAATTGCCAGCCGCCCACATTCCATTCTATGGACTATATTGAATGAATGTTTGTTTTATTACCGTCAGGGACCATATAGCAAAAGATACAAATAATGAATTAACAGAAAAACAAGGCCACTGCACCAGCAGAACAAAGTGGGTGGCCCAGTTAAAACATATAATACAAGTTAAAATAAAATGTTCAGAGCAAACCCCCAAGAGACAAAACTGGCCCAGGTATCTACAACCAGTTGAGGTTATTTGAGGCCACCATCTGCGGTTCGTCCTGCGAGCGCTACCTACCATCTCGCCACCACCACTTCTGCTCCACCGGGTCGGCTCCGCGTCCCCCCAGCCTCCTGCCATTCACGGAGGCTTGTCATCTATGGGAAGAAGGAGAGTGTGAGTGTGGGGGAGTCCTGGTGTGAACTTGGGCAGCTCGCCACCCCACCCCCGCCCATGACTGGTGACTGGAAGCCACCGGGGTTATTTGAGGCCACCATCTGCGGCTGCTCCTGCGAGCGCTACCTACCATCTCTCCGCCGCCGCTTCTGCTTTGTGGGGTCAGCTCTCCGCACACACACACACACACACACACACACACACACACCGCCGTTCACGGAGGCTTGTCATCTGCGGGAAGAAGGAGAGCGTGAGTGGGGGGGAATCTTGGTGTGAATTTGGGCAGCTTGGCCCCCTCCCCCCCGCCCGTGACCGGAAGCCGCCGGGGTTATTGGGGTTTTGGGGGGTCAGACCCATTGTTGGGCGTTCATCCCCTGTGCTTGGAGCCTTGTTCTACGCTCTGAGTGTGTGGGTCCCCCTGCCTTTTTGATGCCATGTCTAAGAACTGGAAAAGCCAAGGGGTGGTTACCCGCTCTCGATCCACTTCTCGACAGCTCAAGCTGGAGGACTGTCTTAGGAATCCCCAGATGGGTCCGGTCCTAGAACATACATCAACTTCCATTTCCCTTAGGGTATTGAGGCCCTTGTCCCTCATGCCCCAGACTCCTGACTCAGACTTACAGGTGGGCGTGACCCTGCAGTTATCTTCTTTGGGTAGTGCTTCAGTGGACCAAGGCATCAAGACTCCTGGTGATCCCTCCATGCCGACCTTGGCCCAGGATTTTTGGGGTTCTCATTGTTTTTTGTTGGGGGACTCAATATCTAGGCTATACAAACAGCTTGAGGGTTTATACTCCCAGCTTTTGGCACAATCCCGCCAGCTTATTAATATCTCTGAGGCGGTGGAGGCATGCAAGGCAGCCATCCATGAACTTTCATCTCCTAAGCTTCCCCAAACCCATTCTGTCGCATGTCAAATGATGGAGAATGGGGGGTTTGGCATTCACGGTTCTGATCCTTCCACTTCAGAAGGAAGTAAGAGGCAGTTAAGTTTTAAGGAGAAGCATTTATGTAAATTATCAGTTTCTTCCTTAGCCTTTCAAATAGTGCCTTTGCCCTCTGGTTTTACTCCCCTTTGGTCCACTAGGAACAATATCAGTCTCCATATATCTAAAATTATCCATTACCCTGGCCCTTTACACCATATTTCCAGTTTTCCTTCCTTACCGTCCTCCAACCATAAGCAATGGCTGGTGATTCAGTTCAGAACCCCTTGTACTGTGGATAGTTTACTACAGTACTCTGAATTGTTTGCTTCTTGGGAAGTCTATTCTTGATCGTGTTTATACTGACTCAGTAGTTTCACCCCTGTTGGCCCAGCCCAGTAATGGGTGTGTGTTTGTTCCCTCTATCAGAGACGCTGTAGGCCTTCCGGGGAAACCCGGAAGTTCCCCGGAAGGCCTAGAGCGTCTCTGACGCCAGCAGCCACAGCCGGCGCTGAGGCTGCAATGTAAAAAAAATCCGGTACCCGGAATCCGGTAACTGGACCGGATTTACCGGGTTGAATCCGATAATGCCGGTACGCCCAGTACCAACATTATCGGATACCGGAAATGCCGGTGATCCCGCCGCTACTAAACACTATCTCTATCAGTAAACCTTAAACTACTCCTACTATGTCAAAAAAAAAAATATCTACCTAATCCTATCTATCTATCTATCAATATATGGGTTGGGGGGCAATCACAAACAAGACAAGGAGGGTTAGAAAACTGAAATGAAACCTAAATCAATCTATAAATTAATAATACTACTACTCTAATGAATAAAAAAAAAACAGGGGAAGGGAAGGGAATCACTGGGGAGGGAATATATTCAATGGAGGGGGAAGGGAGGGAGGAAGATTGAACACAGGGAGGGATAAAAACAAAAAATAACAACTAAATCTATCTAAGCTAATGTAAATAAATGAGAATATGGGGGTAGATGGGTTGGGTGGGTGAAATGGGAGGAGGATTGTAATGGATTGGGGAGCTAGGAAATGCTGGATGAAGGAGCCTTCTGAAATGCCTGCTGCTCAGGAACAGTGACTAGCTCAGAAGGTAATGGGAAGGGGGGAGGTAGACAGTTTTGTTTCTTGCTGCGCCCGCCTCAAATCAAGCCCCATTGGCTCCGTGCAGACTAGCCTGTGGCCAATCGGAGACTGCCAAGCCAAGTGGTCTGAGGCGAAAAGGGATGGTTATTCGGCAGACTGGCTGCTACTCCAAGCCACTCCAAGCCAAATGTAGCAGGGAGGGGGAAGTCATTTGACTCAGCTAGGAGCAGACTTCCAGGCACCAGGGGTGGAGGGTGGACTCCACCCCTGGTGCCTGGAAGTCTGCTCCTAGCTGAGTCAAATGACTTTCCCCTCACCCTCCCTGCTACATTTGGCCTTCCAGTGACCTGACAGACCACGTTTTAGCCACCCGAACAAAACCGAACGCGATTCGAACTGAACGACGGTTCGGCCATTTCGTCGTTCAGTGTTCGGATCTGTTCGGTGTGTTCGCCATTTCGCCGTTCGGTGTTCGGTATGTTCGCGTTCGGATTCGTGTTCATGTTCGGTTGTCGGAACAGGCCGAGTTCGGGCCGAACACCAAACTACCGAACCGCGTTCACCCATCCCTAATGTTTTCTAGTTCCGCTATGTCTTTTTTGAGATGGGGCGACCAGAACACAATATTCAAGGTGCAGTCGCACAATTGATTTGTATAGAGGCATTATGGCATCCTCAGTTTTATTCTCTGTTCCCTTGCAAATAATTCCTAACGTTCTATTTGCTTTTTTGACCGCTGCGGCACACTGGACTGAGGATTTCAGTGTATTATCCACAATCACTCCCAGATCCTGGGAGTCCAAGATCTACTCCAAGATAATGGAAGCACTTAACATGCTCCAAGACATGGCCATCTATAGTTCATTTATGGGGACATCGTCCCCTTGAGAAGACCAACATTTTAGTTTTTGCATAATTTATCCTAAGCAAATTAGTCCTACAGTATCCAGCAAAGGCACCCAGTTACCTGCACAGACCTACCAATGATGTTGATAATAGCACCATGTCATCAACATACAAAAGACACGCCACAGGAATATTACCCACCAATGGTGGATGATGGTCTCCAATATTTAAAGATTTTGCCAGGTCGTTTAGGTATAAATTAAATAGCATTGGTGCTAATATGCACCCTTGCCGTATGCCTTTCAAAAAAATGACAAAGGCCCTTTTCACACAGACACTAACACTGATAAAATAGGTGTTACATTTTATTATCCCTTGTCTATCCCTATGTCCCCTCTCCTTGTCTCCCCCCTCCGTGTCTGTTAGATTGTAAGTCGTAGGCAGGGACCGCGTCTATCTTATTGTTCTGTAAAGCGCCAGGTACACAGCTGGCACTATGCAATTGCTTATAATAATAATAATTATGATACATGTTGCAGGGCACCCATGGCGCACACCTGCAGCCCTGCAACATGTATAATAAAATGTAACACCCATTTTATCAGTGTTAGAGAGTGTCTGTGTGAAAAGGGCCTTAGAGTGGCCGTTTTTACATGGACGCCCCTCTCCCCCCTCCACTGCTCGGCGTTCAAGCGGGTGTGTGGTGGTGGGGGCAGTCTGTGTATACGGACGCTAGTGAGTAGGGGGATGGGTGTGCGATGGGTGTGCACCTGTGTAAACACCACAGGCAGCGGGCGTTTGTGCATGCGCGCTCCCACCACACACCCGCTGCACACCCACGGAGCCCTCCGACAGAATGGAGGATGCTCTGTGGGTGGAGGTAGTTGGAGGTGGGTGGGTGTCAATGTAAACGGGCACCCACCCACCACGCCAAAACACCCCCTGCCCATGTATTAACGGCCAGTGTCTGTGTAAAAAGGACCAAAAAGACCACACACCCACCTCCACACACCGCCGGCACACACGCATCCCCCCACTACCTCATCCGTGCAAAAGCGGCTTAAATCCTCGCGTAAACCATAGCAAAATCAGACTAAGAAATGTCCTCTGTTGCTTCAGTATTCTCATAATTGATTTTCTGTATAAAGTGCAGGAAATAGTTTGCCAGAGTCAGCTTGTAAATGGAACTAGAGTCTCCATGGGTTATTTCCTTGTTAAACAAACTTTAATATATTACTATTCACTTGCACTAAAATAAGACAAAAGCTGGTAACTTGAGGGGAAATATTTTTAAATATCTGTAAACCTGCCTGACATAAAAGAATGGTTCTCACTATGAAATTTTGCATTTTCTTCCTGTTGTGCAACTGTATTTTATTTCCTTCCCCCCAGCTGATGTTTATGAACTAAGAAAACTTGGAAACCTCTTTTAAGCCCTCTATTTTACCTCCCTTATATGCTGCTTGCTTACTTGGAAAATGTTGCTGTAGTTACAGATTGTAAAATGACTAGTTTTGATGCAATGCTTCCTTTGGGGATTCTAATCCAGAATCTATATTCCTGTTTTTAAATGGATATTTTAATTGGAAGGATTATTTTTTAAAAAATTCAGTTAAAACAAGCAGCTGTTGCTGGAAAACATTTACTTTTCTGCTAGCACAGCTAACTACTTCATCTTCCTTCCTTTATGCATGCCCACGTCATGTCTGAAACAGAGCAAAATAAGAAACACATGTTTCATATAAACAGTGGGATGCTTTGCTGATAGTTGGGGTTTTGCTGGAACCAATATAAAAAGAGACAAAACAGAGAGAAGTGGTACGTGAAGGGCTGCTTGCCCACATTACAAAATGTACCCAATTTGCCTCCAGGAAAATCTCTGGGAGGCAAATCAGGTGCAGGATTTGTATGTGGGCATGTTAACCTGCTGCGTTTTTGCAGTTAATCTCATGGGGAATGCAGAACTGGATTTACCGGCTTGCAGCAGCTCTGAATTCTTTGAGAGACTGCCACCAAAAACACGACGGGTTAACATGCCCACATACAAATCCCACACTTGATTTGCCTCCCAGAGATTTTCCCAGAGGCAAATCGGGCTCATTTTGTAACGTGGGCAAGCAGCCAAAGATTCTGAATTTTAGCAAGGAGAAACATAATTAACTAATGATGAAGCAGGCAGGATATGGCAGAACTGAACAGCAAGCGAGATCTCTTGATAAGAGGAAGAAGATGCAAAGTAAAGAAGATATCTCATATAGCATCTAATCTAATGTAAGACTCACAACTAAAAAAATGTGTGTTATTTAAAATTCAAGACTGAGTCCTACCCTACCACAAAAATGTTGCACATGTTTAAGGCAGAGCAGAATATAGTTCTCCATTCTGAAATGGTGGAAAGAAATATAAAACAAAATATACTGAAGCGTTACCTTAACAAAATTACAGCATTTCTCTCCCTGTTCAAAAGTGTCATTACATTCAGTTTACACTGGCCGACAAAGAAATTTCAGAGTCAGATCCCAGTTACACCTGAGGAAATCCAAAACAGTGCCACTGGGTGCAGCCATACAAGATGTTGTCCCACTGTGGGTAGTGTTATCCCACTTTGGGCAACGTTAACATGCAGTGATTATGGCCAGCGGCCACCAGATGTTCACCCGTGGGGTGGGCAGCAAGCTACTATACAATGAGTCCATCAAAAAAGGCTGGGACACAACACATAGTAACGTTGCCCAAAGCAGGATGCCGCTGCCCAAAGCGGGTTAACGGACCGCCTCCCATGCGGCGGGGCCCATACTGTTCTGCCCCATGGCAGGGTCTGCCAGCACCATAGAGCCACGAGCAAAAAGTCCAGAGTGGACAGACCAGAACCGCAGAGACTGTGTCATGCCCCCAGTCCTCCCAAGCCAGCTCTGGTGCCCTTAAAAGGACCACGAGGCAAATTCAAACCTGCGTTGGATGATGTCAGACAGTTCTGCAACAAGTATCTAATGCCCGCACCCCACAGAGCAACTGCCACAGGGCAATAATGGAGTGTAAGTACAGCCAGTCCAGTGTGGTAAGCCATCGTAAAGGGAGGGTGGTGGCTGCCGACACAGATGCCCAATGGTAGCAACAACTCAGGTGTGTGTGTCCATTATATTGTTTCCACAAATAGCAGTGCCATGCCCAGGACATCAGCGAGAGCACAGACTCATCCCTCCCCCCCTCCCCCACCACCACAGCACAATCAGTCCCTTGAACAGGGCCAGCTTAATGAGATGTGGGGACCAGGGCGGGAGAGAAAAGCAGGGCCCCACTCTCTTGCTGCTGGCAAAGTAGAGATATCTCATATCCTAGAAGTGCTCCCAGGCTCAGGGGGCACTTCCTGGCTCAGTCAGGGGTGCTACCCAGTCCTGGGCTTGGGGACGGGTGGAGGGGTACTTCCCTCCACCCATCCCCAAGCCCAGCCATTTCAGGATCACTTACCCCATCCGTCGCTGTGGTGTCGGCATCCTGGGCCCTGCCCCGGGCCCGCTCACTGGTTCCCTGCATTGGGCTCCGCCGCTGTGCTGCCCACCACCACCGGACGTTGTGAGGGAGAGGTGGGACCTCTGTCTCTCCCTCACTTCTGTTGGTCCCCTCCGCTGTCTGTTTGTCTCGGCCAGGGGGAATGAGAGAGAGGCAGAGGCCCCGCCTCTCCCACATTCCCCCTGTCCGAAACTGACAGGCCGTGGAGGGGGAGCCACCCACGGAGTGAGGGAGAAGAGGGGGCCTCTATCTCTCCCTCACTCCCACTGGTCCCCTCCGCTGGTGTTTGCTGCTTGTCACTATCAGTGACAGTCGGACTTGGCCAGGGGGGGCCCCACGCTCAGGGCCCCCAGCTCCCGGCCACTGTCAGGCTGGCAGCTGGGGACCCCGAGTGCGGGGGGCCCGGGGCAGCCCTGCCCTTGAGTCACTTGCTAGAGGGGAACACAATGGACTGATGAGGAGACTCTGGCGTTCTTCCTCCCACAGATCAGTGGATGCAGCACGAGCTCTGCAAGAGCTTGTGCAATGAGAGGGTGTTCCAGGGCATCTTCCAGCACATGAGGGAGCTGGGTTCTGACCGGGACATCGGCAGTGCTGGGAGCAGGCCAAGAACCTCAAGAGGGGCTTCAAGAAGACCAAGGAGTATGGCAAGAGGTTGGCTGTAGTTGAAACACACTGACATTCACAGATGTCCTGGACACCTTCCTTTGTGTGGACGGGGACATTGTAGCCTTGTGCCCACTAGCCTCAGTGCTGGCCAATAGGCCATGGACACCCCACTTCCGCTGCTCAGCCATGATGGCCCCACTCCAGCTGCACCCTCTTCAGTTCTCCCCACCCCAAGCCTGGGCCATCCCGGGAGGAACCCTCCCTGCCCAGTCCTACCCCTGCCCCACAGCTGGGGGTCTGATTCTGAGAACTCCGATGCCACCCACGTGACCCTGGACCTCTACCCCCTTGACCTGGAGAGCTATCCAGAGATCCCAGAGTCAACGGGGGTGGAGAAGGAGGGGACACAGCACCCAGAACCTCTGGAGAGCAGCCAGCTGAGGAGTCTGCTAAGTTAACAGGGATGTTGTTACTCACTGTGTCCACAGGGAGGCAGGACAACAAGAAGGAGCTGGAGGAACAGCCCCAGGAGGAAAAGGCACCTCATGGCAACAGCAGGTGCAGCTACAGGGTGGGAAGGCAGCACAGGGAGGGACAGTGGGGGTCAAACGGCAAGCAGGTGACAGTGGGTAGAGGAGGGGTAACAATTACTTATTATTATTTTATTTTATTTACAATAGGTGAAGAGGCAGCAGGTGTAAGGGCCAGGGACAGAATATCAGGGTGGGTAGATGGGAGAGGGATGGGCCAAACCAACAGCTGTCTTGGCTACCCTACCACAGCTCCACCAGTGGAACAGGTGTCAGTCCCAGCACCACCAACCCGACAGCCCAGAGGAACCAGGTCCAGCGGACATGGACTCAGTGGCACAGGGAGGATTTGGTGCGACAGCTGCTGGACGAGACCAACTGTCAGGCAGATGAGAAATGGGATGCCATCCTGTCCTTGGCCCAGGAACATTGCTGGTTCCTGCCGCAGAATGACAGGCCTGACCACCGAGGCCCATTTGGAATGCTGCTGGGAGAATCGCCAGGGGTAACCGGCTAATCAGGGAGCTGCAGGAGTGCCACGAGGTGCTGGTGGAGGAGGGCTGTGCCCTGCGCAACTGTCTGGAACCAGCACTAGACATGCAGCATGTCATCTTCCACCATGTGGGAACCGCCACTGCAGCCATAGGAGCTGCTCTGGAGTGGGCTCCGCAAGCTGATCCCCCCCCCCCACAACTCCCCCTCTCAGCAGTGCTCTAACCAGGGTCCATCCACCCGACCAGGTATCTCCAGCAGCCTGCCCCATCCCTCCCAGTCCAAGCCACCACGAATGGCTTGAGCACCCCACCACCTGCAGTCCCACTGCAGCCAGCACCCATCAAGCCTGAGGAGGAGAAAGGAGGCACGACCCGCTCCAAAGTGGCCACAGCCTGCTGGGGGAAGGAGGGGATGGGGGCAGGGAGAAGAGGGGAGTCCTTTCCAGATGGGAGGGGAAGCTGAAGGGAAGAGGTGGGCTCAGCACAGCTTTTCAACATTCTATTAGGTGCTCAGACTCCTGCTAGCCAATAGAATGCTCAAGATCTTCCCCCTCCATCCTGTTTTCCCCCCTCCCATCTAGAAAGGACTTCCAGATGAGAGGGGGGGAGTGGAAGAGGAGAGGCATGTGCAACACAGTTTTTCAGCATTCTATTGAATGCTGACTCCTGCTAGCCAATAAAATGCTAAGATATCAGCTGACTCTGTCCTCTCCCCGCCTGCTCTCCCCCCTCCCATTTCTGAAAAATTGTGATCAGGAAGTTTTCCCCACCGAGATGGCTGCCAGTCCTAGACAAGGAAGCTGGGCAGGAAATAGCGTGGCTTCCTTCTCCCTTCCCCCCCATCAGCACCAGGTAGCTTCTTGAGATTTCTCATGTTTCTTGGCAAGAATCCAGCCTATTCTCCTCTCATTCTCATTTTCAAGAATGAGACAAGAATTGTGATTCTCATCAGGAAACACAAGAAACCAAGAATCAAATTTCAGTCCTAGTCTAAACCTGTTTTGTCCCCACAATGATATAATCCCGTATTTATGTTGATTTGTCCCCAACCCCCAATGAAACCATATATTTATGTTGATTTGTCCACACACACTCATAGACCCACACCAGTGATGTAACTTTATGTTGCTTTTCCCACACCCACCTCCCTGGTAATGTAAACATTTACATAATAGTCCATGGACCAAGAGCTGAAAATTCACATTTCGGTATCAGGTAAGGTGGCAAAATCTCATTCTGTTTTTCTGAAAGGTATATTATATGTCTTGGATTATGTATTCACATGATAACCAGTTCTGAGTGGTAGCTTAATAGTTTTATGATGCCATCAAGATGGCCAAAACAACATATTTATTTAATTTAAGCTATAACTTGATCCGAGTGACTGATTTTAATTTTTAAAACACCATTGGAAAGCCAATGACATCTGCTACAAATAAGGTATACTGATAATTACATTATCCATAACCATTTTCACAGTATAAGCCACAGAACAAGGAAAAATCCATTCCTTCCCTCCACCCCCTTTTTTATATAGTTTACTGCATGTCACATTTTAACTGCTGCAGATATGCACGTAATCATCAAGAGACAATTTTAGCTTACTCTTTTGCTTTTCCAGCAAGCCATGGCATGAATAAAGTAATTATTATAAACCATAGTTAGAAGCGTTGGAGCAGATCAACGTTTTATATTATTTTAGCCAATGTTTGGATAACATGTAACTTAGTATTATTAGAAAGAAACATCTATTAGTTTTGGGAGTTTAACAACTGTTTAATATGCATATGTTTTCATAGTTACAAATATCATACTTTCATCAATTCACACCTGCCAGCCATTTGAATGACAAGGAGCACCTGGATATCCTGAAGTTTGTAGCCCACTCCTCCTCACCCCAGGTGACTTAGTGCCATCTCCCACCACTCCATGCTGCAGGGCACAACCCAGGTGGCCCTGGTACCGCAATATCCCAGGACAGGTACACAGCTGCCCTCATCCGCTCCATGTGGGCCAGCATCCTCGGCAGCGCACCCGCTTGCCACAGATAAAGGACCCTGGGGAGCCACCTGACTCTGCGGGGTCAGTGTATAGCACTCCACTGCACGGCCCTGGCCATAGCTCTGGTGAGTGTGTGAAGGTAGGCGCAACAGGCCATGTGCCATTGTGTAGAGGTGGCTAGCAACACCTTTAGCACCTCCTAACTCTTCTGAATGGCATTGAGGAGTAGCTCCATGGCTAGAACTGAAACAGGTACTAAAATTAGTACCCGCAGGTAATACCCACCTTTTAAATATACCCAAAGGGTTACCCAGGTACCAATTGGGTACTCAAATACCTAAACAATCAAGTACTTCCAATACCTATTTTTTGATTTACCGATTTCCAATTGGTATATTGATTTGGAAAACCAAAAAATTGGAATGAATTTTTTATTTTTTTTTAAAGAGTCTGGAAGTAGTTTCCTGAGACTGGAAGTTGACTTTATTTTCTGGGATGGAAAATGCATAAATGTTTTAAGAAGAAAAATTACAAGAAAATAAAAACTAAGAAAATCAGAACTGTAACTAGAAAACTTGTGGGGGTGGAAGAGACCTAAAGGAATTGGAACTGGAAGTAGTTCTCTGGGACCGGAAGTTGCCGAAAAAACATCAGAACTTGATGGAAACCTGCAAAATTTATGCTGGAAGTCAGTATATCAACAAAAGTGTCACAAAAAAAAATCAATGCTAGAAGTCGACATTCTGGAACTGGAAGTTGACATTTTGGAACATTGGGTGCCCAGTCAGGTTGTAATTGGGTACCGTATCATTACCATATCAATTTGGGTACTAGAAATTCAACGGGTTACCCAATTTTGTGGGTACCCTCTTTCAGCCCTATCCATGGCCGTTAGCAGCTCTATACATGGTCAATAGCAATTCACACTCCACTGCTGACACAAAGACAACCATTGCATCATCGGATAACACATCAGAACTTTTGAACTGGTGAAGCGCCCCCCGTGACTGTCTGTCTGATGTCACCTGGCTAGATGCACACCCAGCTACTGGTTTGGACTGTCCCTGCACATCTGAGTTTACCCTTCCCCATGAGGTTTGCACCCTGTCACAATCCCTACCTCACAGTCAGTCCCATCCAACTGGTAGCACCATAATGGGGTCATGACATCTCCCACTCATGGGGGGTGACGGAAGGAGGAGAGGGGAGGGGTGCCTGACATCAAGGTAACGACATGGCCAAAAGCATGCAGCAGGGGCTGCAGTGCAATCCGGGGCCTGAGGTGGTCCCACAGGTAAGCTGGACCCAGGCCGTTTAGGGCTTTATAGGTCATTACCAGCACCTTGAATTGGGCCCGAAAGATAAGAGGCAGCCAGTGCAGAGAATGGAGCACCGGTGTAATGTGCTTGTGGTCGCCCGTCCCTATTAAGAGTTGGGCTGCCGCATTCTGCACCAGCTGCAACCTCTGGACCATCCCCAAGAGCAGCCCCACATAGAGTGCGTTTCACTAGTCTAGTCTAGAAGTAATAAAGACATGGATGATGGTGGCCAGATCCAAGTCCAAAACATACAGCCGCAGCCATCGTACCAGATGTAACTGGCGAAATGCTCCCCTCACCGCAGTCTCCACCTGAAGGTCCAGGCGGAGCTGTGAGTCAAGGAGCATCCCCAGACTATGGACCTGTGTGGCCAAAGGGGGGCAGAACCCATCAATGATGGGGGCCACCACCCACCCAGCCCTACCCACCAACATCACTTCTGTCTTGTTGGGATTCAACTTTAGATGGTTCGCCCTCATCCAGTTTCCCACAGCTGCCAGGTACTGGGTAAGCACCGAGACTGCTGGGTCTGGGTCTGGGTCTGCAGAAAAAGAGAGGTAGAGTTGTGTGTCATCGGCATACTGATCACAACGCACGCCAAACCCTCTCAAGACCTCGCCCAAAGGCTGCATATAATATTGAACAGGAGAGGGGGGGGGACAGAATAGAACCCTGACAACAGGACTCCACACGTGAGGAGATGAAGTATATTCTCCAAGAGCACACACTGAGTTCTCCCAGCCAGGAATGAGCAGAACCATTCAAGAACAATTCCACCCACCCTGGCCCGGTCCTGCATCCGAGCCACCAACATCTCGTGGTCAATGGTATCAAATGCAGCCGACAGATCTAACGGAATTAAACTAGAAGATCTGTCCCAATCTAATTCACGGCGTGGGTCATCAACCAAAGCCACAAGCGCAGTCTCCATGCCAAACACAGGGCAAAAACCAGACTGCGAGGGATCAAGAAAACTGACCTGATCTACCCCTGAAGCTGCCAAGCCACTACCCATTCAATAACCTTCCCTAAAAAGGAAAGGTTAGAGACTGGCCGATAGCTGGCCAGGGAGTCCATGTCAAGAGATGGTTTCTTGAGATGGGGCTGCACCACCACCTCTTTGAGGCGGCTCAGCACCCTGCCCTCCCTAAAGGAGGCATTGACAACCCCCGCCAGCAATGGCCCTAATGTCTCCCGGCAGGCCTTAACCAGTCAGGATGGGCATGGATCTAATTTGCAACAGGTGGCCCTTACAGCCCCAAGAACCTCCGCCGCATCAGCAGGCAACGCCCACTGAAATTGATCCCATGAAATCGGACAAGGCGAGTCCTCCACCCCCTCGGGTTCACCTACTGTTATAAGTACAGCATTGAAATCGCAGTGAATCTGAGCAATTTTATCCACAAAAAAGTCAACAAACATGTTGATTCTATCCACAAAAAAGTCAACAAATATGAAGATTCCAGTTCCAGGAGGAGAGAGGTCGGACTGACCAGTTGGTGCACCACCCGTAAAAGCTCTACTGGACGTGACTTTGCGGATACTATGAGGGCAGCAAAGAACTCCTTCTTTGTTGCCTGCACAGCCACAGGATAAGCTTTTAAGCTAGCTTTATGTCGCAATTGGTCAGCTTCAGCACGCATCTGATGCCACCGTCACTCCAACCGCCAGTCTTCCTGCTTCATCCGGCGCAAGTCCTCTGTAAACCAAGGGGACCTGTGTCATTGGCATTCCAGACGCAGACACCTGGGAGCCGTTCGGTCAATGGTCTCAGTCAACAAGTTATTCCAGAAGACAATGAAGTCATCAAGTGAACGATCATTGAGATCAGGAGATAATTCCCCTAGAGCATTCCGGAACCTCTCTGGTTCCATAAGTCTCCAGGGGTGGACCAACCGACACCTCTCCGGTGTGTAATTGGGTTTTTGTATATGGGTGTAATTGGGTTTTTTAATGTTTGCTTTTTTTAAAAAAAAAAAATGCTTTCATTATTGTAGAACATACTTCTCTATTGACTGAACTGTAGGGAGGATTTTTGTATTGTAAGAGCATTTTGTGATGTCTGGACATGGAGTCATTTTTGCATTAATTGAACCTAGGGAGTATGGCTTTCAGGAAAGTCAGGGAATGTGGTTTCCAGGCATCATGGAATGTGGCTTCTGTTCTTCTTTAGACACCTAAAATGCTGGCACGCATGCTTTACTAATAAATATTAAGCAGTAGAGTTTGAATCCTTGTGACAGGGTGATGCCTCATGGCTGTAAGTATTTCCCAGGTATTCTAAGGAACAGTAAGAATAACACCTTACTCTCTGGTTCATTGGCTTTAGATGAGCTTGGGCGTGAAAAGCTGGGACAAACAGCATAAAAAGGGGGGCTCCAGGGAGAAAAGGTGCCAGTCTGACTGAGTCCCAGATCAGGCAGCTGACAAATGCCCAGACATTCTGTTTTGGTGAAGGGTTTTATTGCTAAAGGACACTGTAAATAAAAGCTTTACTAGTGTAAGCATTTGAGCCAGTATCCTTGCTCTGTTAAAGGGAAAGTCCTCTGTAAGAGTAAAGAACATCGGTCCTGCAAAAGTCTAATGCACAATTCCTGTACCTGTGACAAACCCAAAGAGAAAAATGCACTCATTCTCTGTCGTAGTCAATGCATACAAAAGGTCAGATTCTCTTCTGCGTTCAGTTTTTGTGCTTGACAGGAAACACAGAGGGATTGGAAAACAGCTGGGAATCCCACCAATATGAGGAAATTCAGCTGTTGCATACAAACACACCTAGTTCCTACATCATCCCCTTTGTGGCCTATAGAAAGGAACGTGTTGGGGAAGACAACAACACAGCTAGGGCTGGAATGCAAGATGCACCAACAATCTTTAGATGCCATTATTCTTGGAGGAATGTTTTAAACTGTTCTAAACTCCACTGATGCAGAAAGGCACAGAATTAGGGTGCGGGGGGAACCAAAAACAACAAGAAAACCCACAATACTAACATCTTGTGGCCTTCCAGGTTACCAAACACACATTGATTCAGCTTTTAACTGTCACAGTTTTGTGATTTAAATGCCTGTGGGTGTTTTTACATGAGATACCCCACACATAGACACTCACTGTCCACATGGGGGATGTCTCGTTTGAATACTGTGTGTGGGGTGCGACCCACACACCACCCACCCAGTCCACGCATGAGGCACTCCAGGGAAATCCCGAGTGCTCCATGCATGAACAGGGTGGGCGTTGCAAGGACAGGGCAGCTGTGCGTGGGGCCAACTCGTTTGAAGCGCTCCCCCATGCACAGTGCCCACACACCCGCCCTACACGCCAACCATGGACCCCACCCCATCTTGTTTAAAAACACCCCGTAGCATTTAAAGGAATATTGTCATAGTAGTACATTTTCAAAAGCTGAATGTTTGAGGGGCTGGATGAGAGCTGAAATATCCATGAGAGAAACCAAAAACTTCAGTACTGTTTAATGTTTGGACTGAGCACCAACAAGACAGAAGACTTTCTAGTGTCTTGTTTCATAAAGCGGTCTTGATGGTATAAATGCTTAACAAGGAAGGACCTTTCTCCTCTCATTGAATCATTTGCTATCCACAGCTTTCGAATTCAACTACTCAGAGAGAGACAATGATGAGGAAATACATGATGATATTGGAGTGAAAGTGTAACACACTGTACAGAATAAATACACACAGGACAGCATATCATTTTGCAGGACTGTCAACATTGGAAGTTTGTAACAAAAACATTTAACAAGTCTATAAAGTCCAAATACATTGACAACTTAAATGTTGTCCTTTAACTCAATTTCTTACTTGGCTTTGTAATTTAGCCACATCAGTAAAACCTGATTTTAGTGCCTCATACGCCACCTAGCTACCAATAGCAGAATGAGGAGCTAATGTACATTTTAAATCTACCAAATGGAAACTTTTTTTTTTCAAGTGTGCAGATTTAATCCTAGAAGAAATCTTTTTTTAAAAAAAAATAATTTAAAAATTAAGAACAAATTTATTTTTTTTATGGGAATAAACTTCAGTTTCTAATCAGAGTGTGATTGATTTCTGTGTCAGACTCAACAATCCATCCATATACATAGTTCCCTGTTATAGAATCATAGAATTGGAAGTACCTCAGAGGTCATATAGTCCATCCCCCTGCTCAATGCAGGAAATCCACTGCTACAGCATCCACGACAGATGGTTGTCCAGCCTCTGTTTGAAAACCTCCAGTAAAGGAGAGCCCACTACCTCTCTAGACAATTTGTTCTACTGTTGAACAGATCTTACCATTAGGAACTTCTTCCTAATGTTTAACTGAAATCTGCTTTCTTGTAATTTGAGCCCATTATTTCTAGTCTTGCCTTCAGGGGCAAAAGAAAAGAAGTCTTTGCCATCCTCTCTGTGACAGCCCTTCAGATAGGGTGAAAACAGACATGACGCTAACTGGACTTTAACACTGTTTTAACATTTCTTATGTATGTTGCAGGGCTATATTGGTGCCCTATGCAACCCTGCAACATGCATAAGAAATGTTAAAGCAGAGTTAGCATCACTCACCATCAGGGGCTCGCATCCCCGCCGCTGCAGCCGCTCCTGCCGCTCCTGCTGCTGCTCCCATTGCCGGGGGAACCATCTCGCCACCTAGGGAAGGAAGGGGAACAGGTGAGGGGGATCGGGACTGGTTTCTAACCCCCTGCCCTGCCCCCCTCGCACTGGCCACCGGAAGTGCCAGGGGGCACTTAAGGAACAGGCCGGCGGCTGCGCCGCAGGCTGCCAGCCAGCAGCCGCAGCCAAAGGGTGCAGCCCTTTGGGGCCCTTTGGGGTCTGGAGGGGGGGAGGGGGAGAACCCTTGTCGGGAGAAATTTATTTTATTTATTTATTTCGTAGATTTTTATACCGCCCCATCCTGCGAAGCAGCTCGGGGCGGTTAACAACAAGAGATGATTGCGGGGCTAGGATATGAGGTTGGGGAGGAAAATTGTATTGGGGTTTGTGGTTCTGTATGGGTGGGGGAGAAGTGGCAGGGGGCAGTTGTTTTTTGTGGGAATGAGAATAGGGGAGTTATGGAGAGGGATGGTAGGATGTTGATGGAAGAGGATGGGGGGGAGTTGTGTGTTGGTGGGGTGCCTTGGGTGGGCTTGGGGAAGAGGATAGGAGATGGAGAGGAGGGGGAGGAGGGGAAGGAGTTAGTTAGGATTGCCAACGTAGGTTTGGTGAGGCCACCTCCGCCTGGTGAGAGGAGGATGGAGGTGGTCAGGTTTCCCTTGGTGGCAGCAGGGGATGACTTGGTTGTTGGTGGGACCTACCCCGTTTTCGTGGGGGAGGTTATAGAGTGGGACATTGGCTGAGGTCTAAGGGAATGTGGTTGTGGAAACTGTATTATATGGAAATTGTATTGTATTGCTGCTTTTGTTATATTATGCGTAAATTGTATATTATGTTAGATATTGTGGATGTTGTTCCTTGGGTCCCTGTGTGGAAAACCCAGGACATATGTATATTTTGTGAGCCACCTCGAGTCCTATGGGAGAGAGGCGGGGTATAAATTAAAATGGAAAATGGAAAATGTCTGTTTTCACCCCCGGTGGAAGACAGCTATCATGTCTCTTCTTAGTCTTCTCTTCTATACGCTAAACATACCCAGCTCCTCTGACCTTTCCTCATAGGACTTGGTTTCTAGACCCCTAACCATCTTTGTCGCCCATTTCTGAACCCGTTCCAATCTGTCAATGTCCTTCTTAAAGTATGGTGCCCAGAACTGAATACAGGCCTCCAGATGAGGTCTGACTAGCGCAGAACAGAGTGGAACAATTACTTCTCGTGACTTAGAAACGATGCTTCTTTTAATGCAGCCTAAAATTGCATTAGCTCTTTGCAGCTGCATCACGCTGCTGACTCATATTCAGTTTGTGATCAACTACAATCCCCAGATCCTTTTCACATGTATTGGTGCCAAGTCAGGTATCCCCCATCCTGTGTTTGTACTTTTGATTTTTTTTAACTAAATGCAGAACTTTACATTTATCTCTGCTGAATTTCATTTTGTTAGTTTTAGCCCACTTTTCCAACTTATTAAAGATCATTTTGAATTTTATTTCTGTCTTCTAAGGTGTTAGCTATCCATCCCAGTTTTGTGTCAACTTCAGATTTAATAAGTATTCCCTCTACTCCCTCATCCAAGTCATTAATAAAGATTTTGAACAGTATCGGGCCCATGACAGAGCCCTGCGGCACCGCACTTGACACCTCCCTCCAGATTGATGAGGAGCCATTGATGAGCACTCTTTGAGTACAGTTCTTTAACCAGCTGCAAATCCACTTAACGGTATTATCATCTAGCCCACCTTTTACCAGCCTGTCAACAAGAATATCATGGGGGACTTTGTCAAATGCCTTGCTGAAATCAAGATATATTATGTCCATGGCATTACCATGATCCACTAAACTAGTAACGATCAAAAAAGAATATAGGATTAGTTTGGCATGACTTATTCTTGACACATTCATGCTGGCTTGTAGTAATCACAGCATTGTTTTCTAGATGCTTACAGACTGACTGCTTTATAATCTGTTCTAGTATCTTTCCAGGTATTGACACAGGCTGACTGGTATGTAGTTTCCCAGATTCTCCTTTCCCCCCTTTTTGAAGATAGGGACAACATTTGGCCATCTCAGTCAATGTCCTCAGTCATTTGCAAGTGTGCATTCTTAATAAAGCTGTGCAGACTATTTATAAATTATGTATGGCATGATTTTCACCCTTTGTCATGTTAGTGGGATGCCTGTATATAAATTACAATTTTGTCACGTTTGTCTATTATACAATTGTTTTTCCAAACAAAATGCTAGCCTATTGTTAATGCATGAAAAATTAGCTGTGCCTATTCATTTGAGTTTTAAATGATTAATATTTAATATCCATGCTGTGCAGCTGGCTCCAACACATTGCCAGGCTTGTCAGCTTTCCCATTTGACTCTGTTCCCAAACCACCTAATACCCAGACAGCTCCCTCACATCCACACTTTTGCACATGCTTCCAAAAGCTCAAACCGAGCCTCCGCCAAAAGCCCTTTAGTGTCCAGAATTAACCCTCATCACTGCTGCATTACTCCTAGGCCTCAAGTAACTCACACACAACCTCCTGCTTTGTTGAACATGAATTATGGATCACACCGCCATCAAACCAGTGACCCCAGATTTCTCTCTCCAGGTTTCTAATTCACAGTTTCCCTCATGGCTCCCCAGATTTCACTTATGGAACTCCTTCCATGAGACACAGCTACGCTCATCCACCCTGATGGAACTTTTCTACCTCTGATCCCTCTTGGCACAGCTTCTCCTTACCTTAAACATTCTTAGTGGTGGTGAAAGGTAAGGGAGGCAAAGGGAGAGGCAGTGCAGAGTCACTTGGGTCCACCAACTTGGATGGCCCACAACCCTTGGAGCAGCTGTGTCCCCTGCTGCTGCGAGGGGAGCAAGGAACCTCCATTCCATCTTCTTCACCATGGCCCATTCCAGCCTTGAGATGCTCCTGGTACACGTATGCTTTCTTTCCCCCTGTACCTTTATTATCTTCTCTTTGTGACCCACCTTCTGACTTGAAGGTTCTGCCAAGCAGTGCACTAACTTCCAGAGTATTGGGATCGTAAGAAGAAAGGCCACTCAGCCACCCTGAGCCATTGGGAAAGGGTGGAGTATAAATGCAAATAAATAAATAGTCCTCCATAAACTCCAAATGAAGCTGGCCATGCAGCAAACTGAATATAGCCAGCTTGGATTTGCTTCTTTATATAAGCAGGATGAAGCCTACCTGCCCATTCTTGATGGGTCTTCTCTTCAAGCACTGGGAAACCTTTACTATTGGAAAAAGACTTAGGGCTGAGTCTCTTTGTCGCTGTTCCTACTGCTGCAGAAAAAGAAAATGAGTGAGTGAAAGGTGGTTGAGTATAAATGAACAAAAGTGACGATGACAGGAGAATAGGTAATTTATACTGAATGGGTATATCATTGTGAAACTTGTTGAAGATACAGGGTAAGAAGAAGAAGGAAAATGAAGCCCTAGTTGCCAAAGAGCTATTTATTCCATTGGAGTTGCACATTTATACTGGAGTACCATTCACACTACAGAACATCTCTGGTTTATGGTTTTTCATCTGTCTTGAACAGTGACACACATATCTCCACAAGGTATTTGGGTAATTTCAGATGTTACTAGACCACGGTCAACCACAGTGAATCCCCTGTGGGGGCCGTTTGTCCTGTAACGTCTTTTGTGCGTTCTGCCAGATGTTCACCACAGTGAACCTCCAGCGGGAATCACAATGACCACGATTCTGGACCTCTGGCCGCCCGGAGGTCCAGAATCGTGGTTAGCTGGACCACGATCTGGGATCGGCCAAAAGTAATGTCTGCTACTTTGGCCCATCCCGGATCGTGGCCCAGACCGCAATGCGGGATCAGGCGCAGCGGCCGGATTGGCCGCTGCGCCCGCCCATCTCCCGGAAGGCGGGTGGCCAGGAGAGCGCGGGGGGGCAGGGCTGTGCGGCCGCACATCACGCAACTCCACCCCCTCCCCGATCCCCTGTAGGAATCTGGCTGGCACGTCTGAAGGATGGTCGGTGAAACAGATCCCGGTCCGTGATTGAGCATGGCGGGCCTCCGGGCCCGTCACGTCTAAAATTACCCTTTGTTTATTTAAATGTATATATCCCACCCTTTCCTGAAAGCTCAGGTCATAATAAATAAAACATAAATAATAATGCATAAAACATTAAAAAAACAAAAAAACCTACAAGCTTCTACCTTCAACTGCCTAAGAAACAGAAAATTCTTACATTGCCTCCTGAAGATGCTCAGGCTTTGATGAACTTCCAGGGAAAGGGAGTTCCATACTACAGGGGCAAATACTGAGAACACCAGCTCTTTATATGCCCCTGTGGAATGAACCTGGTGGGCAGATGTTAGCCACAACAGGGTGTTCCCAGCTGATCGTAGGGGCCATGATGGAGTCTAGGAGAGAAGGTGATCTTTTAGATATGTGGCACCCAGGTGTTAGTGGGGAGGGGTAGGAAGGGGGGGAAACGCCACCCAGTCACGCCTCTCACACATCAGGGAACTCTGCTTTTGGGTTGCGGAGGGAATAGGCCCATCAGGATAGTATGTGGGTCTGTTCGTGTGCTCACACACTCTGAACATGGATCCCTATCATCATAGGGCACAGAGCTGTATACCGGGGAAGAGGAGTCACGCGCTCGACTCTCACATGGTAGGGGAAAGGCTGGGGAGGTACATGAGGGGGGTGTAGGATCCACAGGGACAGGGACCAGGGTTTCAAAGGAGCGGTTCACGGGGCTTGCACACTCAAAGGGGGAAGGCAGGGATGGGCCCAGGAGGAGGAGGGAGACCACCCACGCGAGCCCGAAGGCCCTTCCGTCGCCCACTCACCAGCAGGGATCACGGGGAACAGGGAGTTCACACAAACACTAGCACACCAGGAAACACTTACACACACAATGAAACAGGGTTCAGGAAAGGAATCAAGGCTAGGTAACAACAATGCACACAACAATTCACTACAATAAGGTCAGTCAATATCAACACTTAGCTCAGAAGGGGGGGGCAGTCTCTACAGGGTTTGAAGCTCTGTTCACCGGCGCTGCTACTCCTGCAGCGCTGGCAATTATAGTGCTGGCTCCACCCCACACACATGCCTGGAGGCGCGCGGAGCGCCGCAACAGGGGGCAGTGCTCCGTGGCGTCCCGGGAGGTCCCAGGACCGTCCACCATGCTGCTTGTGCCCTCCGGGGCTCCGGATGGGGGCAGCTTTGTTGGACATGGCGTCGGGCTGCTGTCACAGGGAAGGGGGGGTGGGACTTCCTTGCTTCTGGGGCAGCCGCTGGGCCGAGCGGCTGACACCAGGCCATTTAGGGCTTTATAGGTTAAAACTGGTACCTTGAATTATGCCCAGAAAGCTACTAAGGGGCAGTGCAATCTCTAAAGCAGAGGTGTAATGGGCTCATGGCCTCCCCGCTTGACAGGAGTTGGGTCACTGCATTCTGCACCAGCTGCAACTTCCAAAGTCATCAAGGGCAACCCCACGTAGAGCACATTGCAGTAGTCTAGCCTTGAGGTTATAAATGTATGGATGATAGTGGTCAGGTCCAAATAAAATATAATGGAGTTGGTGAAAAATGCTCCTGGCTGCTGCTACAACTTGAGGTTCAAGGCACAAAGGATTTAGAAGTACCCAAAGGCTGAGAGCCTGAATAACCAGATGAGGCTGGACTCTACCAATGACAGGTGTCCCTATCCTCTCCTAGGTCACAGGGCCAGCCAACCATCACTTCAGCTTTGTCTGGATTCATCTTCAATTGGGTCACCCGCATCCATCCCCAAACAGCAGACAAGCACTGGGAAGCACCAAGGCTGCAGAATCAAGGCCTGATGGAGAAAAATAGAGAGATTTGGGTGTCATCAGCCTATTGATGGTACTTCAAATCCATGCACAATCTCACCCAGTGGCCTCAGATACATATTGAACAGAAGGGGAAACAAGATAGACTCTGGGGGACACCACAGGAGATATGGGCTGTTACCTCCTAGGACCAGATGGGGAGCCTTTCATCTCCAAGGGGCCACTTTGAAAACGAATCCAAGCTCAGAGGGCCACATAGACATTAGGGGTGTGGGTGGGAGTGCACTCAGGAAGGGGAGAGTCCAGATGAGGGATCTGTGCCATGAATCTGTCCTTGTGTGTATGGACACTCATTTCTGCTCCTGAGCTCGCTTTTTCAGTGCTTAGAGTTAGCAACTGGATCTGGGGGCCAGATCCAGGAACTGGAAAGAGGTCACATAAAAAATAGCTGTGACCTGCATTTGACCTCCGGGCCTGCGGTTCTTCATTCCTGTCATAGGACATTAAAAGAAAATACTATGAAAGAGAGACTGTGGGGGGAAAGCAAACCCACATTATCACCCGTACTCACTCTTAGCTTGTGAGAAATCACCTTACTTGAACTGGATGGTAGAAGCCTTGCTTGGAGCACAGGAAAGAACAAAGGGCACAATCCTCTGAGCAGGTAGCAGCCATGTTAACACAAAGACTGAGCACAAGTCCCATTGTGAGACAGAGAGAGCTCTAGGTCTCCAGAATGATGGCCAAACCCAGTGAGGTAGGTTTGGCTGGAGTTGGAAGGCGGCAATAGAACATGAATCAGGTTGGCAACTCTAACATCTGTACAGATGGATGGACACAGCAAACACAAACAACACTCGGCTCTTAGGTTAAAAACTCACATGATGGTGGCACGCCACCACCATGACCGGTCCAGGCCATATCAGGGCACCAACTATAGGTGCCCACAGCCAGGCTGCTTTCCCGCCACCTGCGTGGCTTGGGAAGGGCTGCAACAGACATGCTGGCAGGCAGCCCCAGCCCCACACTGATTCCAGCTCCCTGCCATGACAGGCAGTCATGGTGGCCAATGTGCCATGGCGGACCCTGATCTTGGCTGGGTCATAGTCGGTCACGACAGGCATGCTAGCCCACTGTGGTGGGCCCTAGCCCAGGCTGTGACTTCAGGGGTTTCCTGAGGTCAGAGTCTCGGCTAACCACCGACACAGCCTGGGGCAATCCCAGGCCAACATCTGGCAGCGAAAAAACAGATATGCCAGTTGCCTGCGGGCCTAAGCGGGCCATTGTCATGTCTGTTTTTACCCTTAGTTTTGGCTCAAACATTCACTTATTCTGTTAACAATATTTTCAAAGGTTTTTTACACAACCGAGACAGCTAGAAATTCAAGGAGCTCTTACAATTTTATCACATATAATGCAAGGAGTTTAGGGGCTTCTTAAAGTGTAAATATTGAGCATGTCAGCTTTCTTTTTTTAAAAAAAAAAGTCTAGGTTTGAGGAGAAAACTTGAAAAATGCAGCCAGACCTGGACTTAGGGGCAGGCCCCATTTTTTTTGGGGGGGGGGGCAATCCTGGCCATGCCCCAATCCTGCTTTTTTTTTTATGGGGCCAGCAGTCAAAGCCTGGGAGCCCCTCTGGCCCTCCCTGGCTCCACCCCTCCTCCCCTCCCGGGGCTGCTGTGCTTTGGTCACTCACGACGCAGGAAAGGAAGCGACTGAGAGGCGAGGTGCTGAGGTGGTCCGGGGCTGCGGTGGCCCATGTGGTGGCTCTCAAGGTGGCACAGGAGGTGTGTGGCTGAGGGGGCCGGGTGGGAGAAGAGACTTGGAGGCTGGGGAGGGGGTGACTGGTTGGGGAGCCCGGGTCAGCCTGCCTGGGGAGGGGGGTTGCCCTGGGTGGGGTGGGCTGATTTGCTGGGGAGAGGAGGGGAACCTGGGAGGCTTGGGCTGGGGGGGAGCTTGGTTGGAGAGGGGGACCTGGGAGACTTGGGCTAGGAGGAGCATGCCTGGGGAGGGGAGGGGGAAGCTTGGCTGGTGGGGGGAGCTTGACTGAGAAGGGGATGGGGAGGCTTGACTGGTGGGGGGAGCTTGGCTGAGGAGGGGAGGGGGAGGCTTGTCTGGTGTGGGGAACTTGGCTGGGGAGGGGAGGGAGACCTGAGCAGTGCTGAGGAGGGGAGTGGGATCTGGGAGTGGGGGTTGGGTGTGGCTTGGAGGTAGTCATCTGAGAAGGGCCTAGGGGTGCAAAATTCCTAAGTCCGGCCCTGTCTGTAGCATGTCCTAAACCAGATGTCAAATACAGAGAAAATAATATGCTGAAAAATCTCAAGGTTTTGGTGAGTAGCGGTCTCCAGACTTTCCACAGCCAAGCCATCCAAAAAATTATCAAACTTGTTTTTGGAAAGCAGAGAATTTTACAGAAGCTGGTAGCAACTCCTGGAGCTGCTGGGGCATGTGCTGAGTCACTCAACAAGAACTGGAAGGAAACCTGGCTAGCTGGAACAGGCTGAGTCAAGCACAGCAGGCACTGCATCATGGGACATCAGGCAGGTCGTGACAATCCAGTGCAGGAGCCACTCCCGCCCCATCCCCTCCACAAGGGCTTAGACCCAGCAACTCTTTCTGTGCCATGGCTGAGTCCTGGCACCTCCATACAGATCCTGTCTCTGCTGTTACTCTACAAGACCACATCCATGGCCCTGATGTTCCCAGAGTAGGCCAAAATGATCAAAATGTCAGGGTCAAAACCATGAAAGGTGGCAATTTCTAGGGCCAGAACATGGGACAAAATACACTTGGTGCTAAATAGCTGCAGAATGGCAACAGCAGCACCCTCTCCCCTCACTCCCAGAAGCACCAGCCTCAATCATTCCCCTAACAGAGTTGAGGCTGACTGCTGTTAAGAGTCAGGGCAGGGGTCGCTATTGCCATTCAGCAGCTGTTTGGCAAGGCGTGTTTTTGGCTGTTGGAGGGGTGGAGCCTGCCAGGGTAGTTCCACTGGCTTCTCGGAATACCTCCTTCCTCCTGTGTTTCCAGGATAAAGGAGCAGGATTTCTGGAACAAGCTTGAGCCCTAATACCATTGTTGTTTATTGATTAAGCACTTCTCCCACCCTTCCCCAGGACAGGAAGGAAGAGGTGAATCAGGGGCTTGTTTATGGGGGGGGGGAGGGGAACCAATGCAGCCTTGCGCCCTGTATATCTCATAAGTGCAAGATATATCTCAAATTTGCATATCTGACCACTCTAGGCACCCTTAGTTTGGCTAATATGGCATAAAGCCAGTACACACCCTGGCATACACTTCTTCCCAACAACAGCCAGTCAATGTGCGCCATTGAGCTGTGAATCACTAATGAACAGTAAGAGTAGATGGGTCTCTGGTAGGCAACAGGGTACAAGGTGCTAGTAAGTAATGTTTGTGTGAGAGTCACATATATTTAAAGGGTCAGAATCAGAAATGCAGGAAAGTCCTGAAGTATTACTGCCTTTCCCCCAAAATGGCACCTCTACAGATCAACAATTCATTGCACCTGTACAAACTAACACAGAGATCTAAAGGATCAACCAAAGATGCAACTGCCTCAGGACATTATTATTTTATTATTAGCAAGGATATATATATTGCCAGCAATGTACCTGGCACTTTACAAAGTAATGGAATAGACATGGTCCCTGCCCTAGGGCTTACAATATGAGAGACAGAGCAATGGGGGAGATGAAGGAAGGGGAACAGAGGGAGAGACAAGGAGTGTAACATTCACGAAGATGTGAGGACTCAGTTGCACGTGCTTGGCTTGGTTACATCAAGAATGATGGCTGGCTGGTCCATGTGGTGAGGATAGGAGTACACAGATCTTAGGTAACAGATTGTACTGGATGGTAGGTATCAGCAGGCGTTAGGAGAGGGGAGTGAGGAATCAGGGAGGGAAAAGCAGAAGAGATGGGTCTTGAGGAGGGATTTGAAGGTACGAAGGGAGGGGATGAGGCGGATATGGGCAGGGAGGGAGTTTCAGGCATGGGAGGCAGCTAGGGAGAAGGGACAAAGGTTGTTCGGGAAGCAGAGGAGGCATGGGAGGGCAAGAGAGGGGACAGAGGAGGAGGAGAGTTCACGGACTGGAGCACAGAGGGAAATTAGCGCAGAGAGGTAGGGGGAAGCAAGGTTGTGTAGAGCTTTATAGCTGAAGACTAGGAGCTTGTGCAGGATTTGGTCGGGAAGGGGGAGCCAGTGAAGAGAGAAGAGGAGGGGCTGCATGTGGTCAAAGTGATGGGCGAGGTGGATGACCCTGGCAGCAGAGTTTTGGACAGAGATAAGGGGAGAGAGGGGAGAGTGGGGGAGGCCAGTGAGAAGGAGGTTACAGTAATCAAGGTGAGAGATGACCAGGGCATGAACAAGGGTTTGGGCAGAAGAGACAGAGAGAAAAGGGCGAATCTTAGCAATCGTATGGAGGGATGATGGACAGAATTTGGCGACAGAGTGGATTTAGGGTTTAAAAGAAAGGGGCGAGTCAAAGATGAAGCCTATGCTACGGTCTTGGGGTACAAGAAGGATGGGTACCCCATCGATAAGGATGGGGGGGGAGATAAGGAGTTCAGTTTTAGCCATGTTGAGTTTGAGTTTACGTTGAGACATCCTGGTAGAGATATCAGAGAGACAGCTGGTGAGTTGAGCTTGAACAGATGGAGAGAGAAAGGGAGTAGAGAGATAGAGTTGAGTGTCATCAGCGAAGAGGTGATATCGGAAGCCATGGAAGGCAATGAGTTTGCCTAGGGACAGGGTGTAGATAGAGAAGAGGAGAGGTCCAAGGACCGAGCCTTGGGGAACACCAACTGAGAGGGGAAAGGAGGAGGAGGTGGAGTTGGCAAGAGACACACTGATGGAGCAGTCAGAGAGGTAGGAAGTGAGCCAGTCAAGGACGGAGCCATGGAAGCTAAGGGAGTGAAGTGAGTCCAGCAAGCGTGAGTGGGCAACAGTATCAAAGGCAACAGAGAAGTTAAGAGGACAAGAGTGGAGTAGAGGCGATTAGATTTAGCCACAAGAATATCGTTGGTGATCTTAGCAAGAGCTAAGAGTTTCAGTAGAGTGAAGGGGGTGGAAGCCAGATTGGACGGGGTCAAAGGAGGGGTTGGCGGAGAGGCGGTCGAGGCAGCGGGAGTAGGCAACATGTTCAAGAAGCTTGGAAGCAAAAGGAAGGCATGAGACAGGATGGTAGCTAGAAGGTTCGGAGGGGTCAAGAGTGGACTTTTTGAGGATAGAAGAGACAGTGGCATGCTTGAAGGAGGAGAAGGAGCCAGTAGAGAGGGAGAGATTGATGATGTGCTGGAGGGAAGGGGTGACAGTGGTGTTAACAGGAGACCCCCTCCCACTCGTGACCTCTCGGGGTGATGTACCTCAATAATCACCATTCCTTAAACTTCAGGGAGCATTGGCTTAAAGACTTAAACTGGGGTCTCCATGTGTTCAAAGGATCAAGCTGAGGACAGTACGTGCTACAGGCAGTTTTATGTACCTTCCCCAAATAGAAAGAGAGAGAAGGAGACAGGTATCCAAAAACAACAGGTTTATTGGTATATAACACAGAGAAACACAGTCCCGGTCTGGCTGGTGGGGTTTAAAACACAAGCGGTTTGCGGGATAGTAGGAGAAGAGAGGGGGGGTATTCTGGTGTTGGCTCAGTGAGGGGGAGCAAGAGAATGCAATAGGGCGAGAGAAAGAGACAGGGTGGGAAAAAGGCTGGGAAAGTCTGGCTGGGAAAGTCTGGACCTGCAGTTACCTTTTCCTGGCCTGTTGAGACGGGACAGGCAGCCCACGGATCCAGCGGAGCTCGGGGTACGGAGGAAGAAAGAAGGGGCAGTCCAGAGTCTGGAAGAAGTCTTAACACAGACACGCACAGAGCGACCTGCAGGTATCTGGGTCTCAAGACTTCTCAAAAATTTAGGAAAAAACCAGGGGCAGTTAAAGGGTGCAGACAAAGGAGTTGGGGAGGCTACGAAGGGTCATTTGGAGTGTACAATGGTCTAATAAGGGGAGGTTACTTCCATGACAAAAAGGGCTATACAAGATGGACAAGATATCTTTGACACTGGGGGAAAGAGTAAACAACAGTGGCTGGAGGGTAGTTAAGGAGGGGAGGAGAGGACTTAACGATCGTCTTCCTGGGACACAAAGAACACACCTGCTCTCTAATGTCTGCTTAACACAGGGGATCCCTAGTCTCGCTGACATGGGGGATGTTACTGAGCTAAGTCATGTCCCTGAGGCATTGATCAATAGAAAACACACCCTTCTCCTAATGACTCCATTCTTACTTTGTGTGTCTTCCCTTTGTTCTTTCTTCCAAGCTGAAAACTGGTATCTTACATGAGTGAGCTAGTGATCCTGGCGTCAGGCCCGATCCTTACTTTTGCTTTACGTTTCTCCTGCACCCCCCCTCTTTTTGCTTGTGCACCTCGTATGGGGAGGCTTCCCTGTCAAGCCTCTATCCCCATGTTCTCCGGCCTCCGTTGGTCCCTGGGGACTTTTTGCATGCCCTTTCTCTCAGGTCCCTTGGCCTCAGTTTACATAGCAGGAGTGGGGGGGTACCCATTTTGGGGGAATTTACGGGTCCATTCTTATCAGTGGAAGCGATGGAGGTCAGGAGGTGGGAAGGGATGGTGGCAAGGGGGCAAGTGGGAAGTTTGGAGGAGGAGAGTAGTGATAGGGTACCCTACTTGTCAAACAGACAAGAGATAAGATAAGGAGTCACGTGGGGGTGACATCACCGGAAGTGACATAGCTCCCGAACTGGAAGTCACATCGTAGGCGGAAGTGACGTTGAAGTGTGTAATGCTTGTGGGTCAGGGTGGTGGGAGCTGAAGGCTCCCACCTCCCTGACCCAGCAAGGTCCTTGCGTGTGATTGGAGGTTTGCTTTTGGGTCAGGGCGGAGGGTGAAACCGAAGGCTCCAGTCCCCTCCCTGACCCCGAAAGGTCCTTACATGTGATTGGAGGAACCACTTGCAGGTCAGCATGGGGGGAACCGAAGGCTTCCCACTTCCTGACCCCGCAAGGTCCTTGCATGAGGGTCAATGAACCCCTCAAACCACTCAGCTGACTGAGCTGGACCAATGGGCGAAGGTTTCATCATCCTAACCCACCCCATTTTGGAAGAAAATTTGGACTGATGGGGTGTCATTTCCGGAGTATGCTGACCTGCAGAATGGGGGTCATGTGAGTGGCCAAACAACTTAGGAGAGCAAGATGAACCAAAGGGTGAAGGTTTTGTCAGCCTATCCCCTTTCGTTGCTGAGATCTGGACCTATGGTGTGAAAGGGGTGTGTAGGCCAGAATGGCAGAAGGGGGTCATGGTCTCAAACCACTCAGCACTGCCACCCCGACCTATCAGAAAGGTTTTCAGCCCCCATAGACCCGCCCTAGGGGTATGAAAGAGGGGGCATTTTCTGAGAGGGAACACTATTTTATTATTAATTATTATTATCAAGCATTTATATAGTGCCAGCAATGTACCTGTAACTTTACAAAGTAATTGAATAGACACGGTCCCTGCCCTAGGGCTTACAATCTGAGAGACGGGGGGGGGAGAGACGAAGGAAGGGGAACAGAGGGAGAGACAAGGAGTGTAACATTCACGAGGATGCGAGGTCCCAGGTGCATGTGCTTGGCTTGGTTACATCAAGTATGTGCATGTGGTGAGGATATGAGTACACAGACCTTAGGTAACAGATTGTACTAGATGGAGGGTATCAGCAGGAGTTAGGTGAGGGGAGCAAGAAGTCAGGGAGGGCAGAGCAGAAGAGGTGGGTCTTGAGGAGAGATTTGAAGGTACGAAGGGAGGGGGCAAGGCGGATGTGGGCAGGGAGGGAGTTCCAGGTGTGGGGAGAAACAAGGGAGAAGGGACGAAAGTGGTTATGGGAGCAGGGGAGGCATGGGAGGGCGAGAGAGGGGACAGAGGAGGAGCAGAGTTCACGGACTGGAGTACAGAGGGAAATTAGCGCAGAGGTTGGGGGGAGCAAGGTTGTGAAGAGCTTTATAGGTGAAGACTAGGAGCTTGTGCAGGCTTCGTTCAGGAAGGGGGAGTCAGTGAAGAGAGGAGGGGCTGCACGTGGTCAAAGCGACGAGCGAGGTGGATGACCCCGGCAGCAGAGTTTTGGATGGAGATAAGGGGAGAAAGGTGAGAGCGGGGGAGGCCAGTGAGAAGGAGTTTACAGTAATCGAGACGAGAGATGACCAGGGCATGAACAAGGGTTTTGGCAGAGGAGACAGAGAGAAAAGGGCGAATCTTAGCAATGTTATGGAAGGAGAAGCAACAGGATTTGGCAACAGAGTCAATGTAGGGTTTGAAAGAAAGGGGTGAGTCAAAGATCCAATCCAATCCAATCCATATATATTTGATACCCCGCACTCTCTCCCATAGGACTCGAGGCGGCTTACAGCAATACAATAATAGTTCTGGAGTTTCCACACAGGGAGCCCAGAACAACATTTCAACAACTCTAACATAATATACAATTTACTGTAATTACAATTTCAAAACACATAATAATAATCAGCACATTCCCCAACATTCAACTGACATCCCACTCTATAACTTCCCCAATACACACGGGGTAAGTCCCAACCACCTCCAACTCCTCTCCTGCTGCCACCAGGGAGAACCTGGCCACCTCCACCCCTCTCTCACCGGGGGGAGGTGGCCCCACCAAACCAACATCAGCAGTTATATTAAACTCGTCACATTCCTCCCACTCTCCCCACTCCTTTACTAACCCCACCCACGACACCCCATCTACCCATGGCTTCCCTTTCTCACCCTGCTCAGAACTCCCCTCCTGCCCCTCATAGTTTCCATTTCCCCTCTGTTCCTTTTTATCACTCATTCCCCAATTCTCCTCCTCCCCTCCTATTTTCTCTAACCTCCCACCCTGACATAACTTTCCCCCTCCACCCCCTCCAGGCCCCAAAGGGCCCCAAAGGGCCGCACCCTTTGGCCGCAGCCCTTTGGCTCACGCACGCCGGCTTGCGGAGCAGCTGCAAGCCCTTCACTTAAGTGCCCCTCGGCACTTCCGGGTGTTAGTCCAGGGGGGTGGGGGTGGGGTGGGGCTCCAAAGCTGTCCCGGTCTCCTCTACTCACACCCCTCATCTCCAGCACAGCCATGTGGGTCCTTCTTGCCTTGGGCACTGCAGAGGGAGCAAAAGCAGCAGGGATGCAAGCCCCAGCAGCGGGAGTGAGAGCAATGGGGAAAACAAGCCCCAGGTGGTAACTGTGCTCTCCTCAGCCCAGACGCAAGCCCTTCACTTAAGTGCCCCTCGGCACTTCCGGGTGTTAGTCCAGGGGGGTGGGGTGGGACTCCAAAGCTGTCCCGGTCTCCCCTACTCACGCCCCTCATCTCCAGCACAGCCATGTGGGTCCTTCTTGCCTTGGGCACTGCAGCGGGAGCAAAAGCAGCAGGGATGCAAGCCCCAGAAGCGGGAGTGAAAGCAATGGGGAAACAAGCCCCAGGTGGTAACTGTGCCCTCACAGATGAAGCCTTAGCTACGGGCTTGGGGGATGGGAAGGATGGTGACCCCATTAATGAGGATCTACAGGGAAGAAGGAGAGGAAGGATAAGGTGGGAAGATAAGGAGTTTAGTTTTAGCCATGTTGAGTTTGAGTTGACATTGAGACGTCCAAGTAGAGATGTCAGAGAGATAGCTGGTGAGGCAAGCTTGAATAGATGGAGAGAGAGAGGAAGTAGAGAGATACAGTTGAGTGTCATCAGTGTAGAGGTGATATTGGGAGCCATGGAAGACAATGAGTTTCCCTAGGGATAGGGTATAGATAGAGAAGAGGAGAGGTCCAAGGACAGAGCCTTGGAGAACACCAACCGAGAGTGGAAGGGAGGAGGAGGTGTAGTTGGAAAGAGACACATTGAAGGAGTGGTCGGAGAGGTAGGAGGAGAACCAGTCAAGGACGGAGCCACAGAAGCCAAGGGAGTGAAGTGAATCCAGTAAGAGTGAGTAGTCAACAGTATCAAAAGCAACAGAGAGGTCAAGGAGGACAAGAATGGAATAGAGGCAATTAGATTTAGTCACAAGAAGATCATTGGTGATCTTAGTGAGAGCAATTTCAGTAGAGTGAAGGGGGCGAAAGCCAGATTGGGGAGGGTCAAGGGAGGAGTTGGCAGAGAGGAAGTCGAGGCAGCGGGAGTAGACAACATGTTCAAGAAGCTTGGAAGCAAAAGGAAGGAGTGATACAGGACGGTAGCTAGAAGGGTCAGAGGGGTTAAAAGTGGACTTTTTGAGGATAGGAGAGACAGTGGCATGCTTGAAGGTGGATGGGACGGAGCCAGGCCAGTAGAGAGGGAGAGGTTGATGATGTGCAGGAGGGATGGGCGACAGTGGGAACAATGGAGGTTAGGAGGTGGGAGGGGATGGGGTCAAGGGGGCAAGTGGAAGGGTTGGAGGAGGAGAGCAGGGATGAGATTTCTTCAAGGGAGGTGGGAGGGAAGGAGCACAGGAAAGAAGGAAGGAGAGGAGGGAGAGGGGAGGGAGTAGTAAGAGGAGAGGAGTGGGAAGCGATGTCAAGGTGGATCTTGTCTATCTTGGAGGTGAAGAAGGAAGCAAGATCCTGAGCAGAATGGGACTCTGAGAACTCTACAGAACAGAGAGCCCTTCGCTTCAACTTACACGGAAAACTGAAATGGAAACCTTTACTGGTGGTAATTTCCTTGCTGATACCACTCCTGTGCGGCCTATAGAGTTTACTAGCCCACCCGGTGCAGTGAGACAGTTATACAGAAAATGGTACATTTCAAGTTCAGAGGACAAGGATGTTGAGAGCGGACCTGTGGCCAAGGTTCTTTTTTGCACTCCTGTTCATGATGAAGAAGCCCGAATAGGACTGACCAGCCCTGTGGAGTCTCTGGTTTGTCCAAAGGTGGTAGAAGATGGCTTAGAACTGCATAGCGCAGCACTTCTAGCTCAACATTTACAGATAAAAAAGATTAATTTTTTAGGCTTCTTAAAAGACTTCTTTCTAGAGATATCTGTCACAAAACAATGCCTTGTAAAAAGACTGCTAACTTTTTAATTTTTTTCTTTTAGGAAGTGTTTGAAAGCCCTCCAGAGTCTGATGAAGACAAAGTGGAAGGCCCAGCGTGATATTGCCCTGAGAGGAAAGATGAGGGCCTAGAACCACATATTACCCTGCAGAGACAGCTGGATCTGGAGTTGAATGAAACAGACTATGTCCAGCCTTCGAAACGAAGAAGCGTCATGAGATTGATCGATGGTGAGGGCATCAGTATATGCAATTTTAAACTACTGCCTGAAGGAAAAGCTGTTTTCTGATTGTTGCGCCTGTGAAACAGATTGTCCGTTGCAGTTACATCACATGTGCATGACCTGGAATTCTAAAGACATGAATAAGAAACTTAAATTCATATGTGATCACCTTTGCTTACAAGGAGTCCTTCACATTCAAATTATGCTGGGGTATGCTATGAACTGCTTATGTATCACGCAGGACACTTTTAATCTGACCCTCTTGCTTTTTTGTAAAGTAGATCCAGGGGATAAACATGTTTTAGAACTTGTGCAGACCATGATTAAAAAGCGCCATTCTAAATCTTTTTTTAAAAAAATAGGCTTGTGTGAGAAAATGCTACGATGCAACATGTCCAGGTGTGTTTTCCTGTATTACAATGTTCTGTAAATAAAATAAATATTTGTTTAAGTCTGTGTGTGTGTCTAGGCATTCATGGTTTTTTAGCCTTAAAAATGACATCTTAGTCAATTGATCATGAAAACTATACTTATTTTAATTCAGTTGGGGGCTGGAAAAACCAGTTTGACAAGTATGCCTTTCTCCAGGAAAAGAGCTGGGTGGAGTTGGGCATAAGAAGGGTGGAGGGAGATAGCTATGCAGGAATGTTGCAATCTTTCCATAGAAACCCTCTCCTTTTTTTTTTAGAAACCCAGAAAGGACTAATAAAATACAAAATGCTTTTAAAAACTTTTACTTGGAACAGGTATAGTAGGAGAGAAAAGCATTACCTTTTATGCAAACTAAAACACATGGGTTTAAAAAGAAAAAAAAAGCACTTTGCCGATATAGCTGTCTAGTTTCCCCCATTTGTAATACACTGCTGTCATCTAGTGGTGAAACACAGAAGTGACAGGGCTTTTTTTTAAGAATACCTGCTTGGAATCTAGCCAATAGGATAGTCCGGGGCAGATACCCTGGCAAGTCTTTAAAAGACCACCAGGCGTTCTGGCCATTTTCTTTCTCATACCTGAGATCCAACAGAAGCCCTGCCTCTCGGCAACGCTTAAGGTGAGTGCACCCACATGGACCTTAGTGTACATGGGCCTAGGGGTGTATGCACAGCCTTGGTTAAATAAAGGGGGATTCTTTCTAACTTCATAAATGTGGGGGGTGGATTTAAAGGGACTTATATATATATATATTGGGTTGGGGTTTTTTCAGTGTATCTTTCTGATTGTCCCTTTTTTTAACCTTGAGCACATGGTCTGTCCTAAGATTTTTTTAAATGCCAACTCCCTCTGCTTAAAGGTGCCCTTTCTTAGGGCCTAGAGGCCTGTGCATTATACCCCAATGTGATGGGGCTGAATGTAACACTCAGGCTTAAATAAATGGGAAGGGAGATTATTTCTCTTTTTAAAACTTTTGCTGCATGTGTCCCAGGGGTGCCCCAAGGGATGGGGTGCATGCAACGTTTTGTTTAAATTTTGGGGCTGTGTGGTTTGTTTTTTCTTCACAAAACGAGAGTGTTGACATTTTTTAAATGCTTTTCTTGACTGCAAAGCAGGGGTTTCTCTTTTTTTCTGTATGTGAGGGTTTAACTTAGCTGCGTGTGTTTGCATGATTTTTAACCTTAAATGGAAGGAGTGATTTACCTGCTCTGGGGCTATGCTTTCTAAGTGGTTAGGCCTAGGAGGGCCTTGATCATCTTACATGTTTGTGGAGTTGTACCATGCTGCTAGGGGTTACCTCTTGAGAGGGTGGGGAGCAGGGATGCATGCAATGTATTGTTTAAACATTTGGGTCTGGTAGTTGTTTCTTTTTACAAATCTGTGATTTGGGGGAAATTTAAATGCTTTTATCATATGCAAAGCTGACTTTTCTCTGTATTAGGCTGTATGTGGGCTTGCAGGATTTTTCTTTTAATCTTGGATGTATGGAACTTTAATTCTAAAGGTAGCTGGCACTTGTTTAAAATTTGGGGGGTTTCGGTTTCATTTTCTCTGCCTTTTGTAATGTCTGTCCCTATTTTAACCTACTAACAAGGGGTGGAGGCCTTATCTGGGACTTCTCCTATACTGTTTAAATACTAATGGCCTCTGCTTAAGGCAGACTTTTCCTAGGCTTGTGAGGCCTCTTCCTTGTATAGTGGAAGTGAAACTATGCAATGACTTGCTTAAATATGGGGTTTGGCTATTTTTATTTCTCTCTTCACATCTATGGGGTAGGAAGTTTTAAAAGGGTATTTCTAAGCAGTGGCACTTATTAAAATTTAGTTTATTTTCTCTGGCTAGCTCAGGGGGGCTTCTTAATCTTTAGTGGCAAAGGAGTCTAGCTTGTCAGCGGTGTACCCTAAGTTTTCAATGCTGGTAAGATCTGCTTAAGGCAGTTTAATAATGAGATATTTTTTTAAAAAAATTAAATGCTGCAGGGTGCTGTTTTTTTTAAAAAATTAAAAAGCACACGCAAACACCCCCCCCCCGCCCCTAGTTTCTAGGGATGTGCGAACAGAATGCGGTTCAGATGTTCGGTTGTTCGATCCAGGAACCGAGTTTGGATTCGGTCGTTCGGTTCGGCGGCGCCCGGTTTGGCCAAACGTTCGGCGGAGTTAGGTATCGGTATCGTTTTTATATTTTTATTTAGTTAGGTAGTTATTCAAATTTGTAATGTAATATTATATATATATATATATAATATGTATATATGTATGTATATATATATATATATATATATATACATACACACACACACACACACACACACTAACTAACTGCTATTAACTATTCTAAAACCTATGGAACTAAATGGAATATTATCTAATATCTACAAAGGCCTAGTCCTACAAACACACTATAAAATATTAAAACTGAATCACTACACACTATAACTAAGCTAACTCCTACAACTATCTATATCTATAGTAACTGTATCTAATATCTATCTATCTATCTATATTACACAGGGATGGGGGTGGGGGGGACACAGTCAACTCACACCAAACAACACAGGGAGGGGTACAAAACTGAAATGAAACCTAAATCAATCTAATCCTACTCTAAATAAATCCAAAAACAGGGGAAGGGAACCAGGGATGGAAGGGAGGAGGGGAGGATTCAATGGAGGGTAGGGAGAAAGAACAAAGGGATGGGTAAAAAATAACACCTAAATCTATCTAATCTTATCTAAATAAATTATACTAGGGAGGTAAATGTGTGGGATGGGTGAAATAGGAGGAGGATGGCAATGGATTAGGAACATAAACTGCTAGGAGAGGGAGACTTCGGAAAATGCCTGCTGTCAGGAACAGTGGCTACTACTAGCTCAGAAGGTGTTGGAAGGGGGGAGGGCAATGACTTTTGTTACTTGCTGCACCCGCCTTACCACAAGCCCCATTGGTTCTGTGCAGCCTAGCCCCCACGTCCTCCATGGCCAATCGCAGACTGCAAAGCCAGTGGTCTGAGGAGAAAAGGGATGGTTATTGGGCAGGTTGGCTGCTACTCCAAGCCTCTCCACCCCTGGTGCCAGGATGTCTACGCCTCAGCTGCTTCCCCCCTCCCTGGACCAGGGAGTCACGTTTTTCCCACCCAAACTCACCCAAACACGGCTGAACTGTTCGGTCGTTCAGAGTTCGGATTGAGTTCAGTTCAGTCTGTTCGGATTCGGGTTCGGTTGTCTGAACAGACCGAGTTTGGTCCGAACTTGAAACTTCTGAACCGCGTTCGCACATACCTACTAGTTTCTCTATTAAAGGCCAGGATCTATTTGACATGTCCAGAGAGAGATCCTCACTGACAAATGAGGGTGAAATGGCTATTTCTTTTAGTTTTGGTGAGGGTATGGGGTGGCACAGAGCACAGTAAATAACTATTGTCCCATCTCTCTTTTCTCAGAGTTGCAGACAGTTTTGGACAAACTTGATGGAATAACCACAAGCCAGATATTTGAGGACAATGACAGTAAGGTTTTTTTCCTATTTGATTTTTTCTCATTAAGCACACCTTTTTCTTAATGCTGCCCCACATATTAACTGTCCTCTTTTCTTTATTGCCCATAGGGCTACCAGCTGATGCATGCCTTATGCCACCAGATAGACTCTGCGATGCTCTTAAAAAACAAGCATCCATCAGTAGTCCCAACAGCTGCACGCGTGTATTCATTTAAAAAGCCTGGCATGTCTCTTAAAAGGAAGCATGTTGAAACTGGACAGGTTGGGGGTACATTAAAAAGGTTATGGCACCTCTTGTGGAGGGGCAGGAGGGTATGATACGAGTATGCTTGCCTATAATTAATCTCTCTCGCTCGCTGCGCAGGCCCTGACTCTAACATGGAAACAGGTCCTCCTCACCACTCTCGAGAGGCTGAACAAAAATCCCCTGCACTGCCAACGGCAGCGCCAGAAGATCCTGGTAAAAAAAGAAAGATAAAAAAGCAATGAGGGTTCTAAACCCCCCTCTAAAAAGAGTGTAATGTGCTCCGATGTACCTGTAGCCATGGGCAACTGTGGCGACATGTTTCAAATGTTTGAGCTTACGGGGGAGGTGTGCACTTGCAGGCGGCTTAAAGAGGAAGAAAAGCAACTACAGGAATTAGGGGCGAAAAACCTGCAGTTCCGAAGCATGTGTTATGCTGAACGTGTTTGAAATGCAGATAGGCAGAGCTGAGTTTGGACAGTCGGAACACTGGATGATCTGTGGAGTGCAAACCCCCCCCCCCCCCGCTTGGAACTAGGATGGAGTGACCGGAGTCTGGTGCCTGTAAAAGGCAGCGCATTTGTCTTGCAGCAGCTGGACGGTGCTCGGGCGGGAGCCGAGCCCCGAGCTGTAATTGACCAGGTGGTGCTTATCGAGGGGAGCCCTATATCTATCAGGCCAGTGCATGCTTGCGCTGCGGAGCTGAGTTTGGACAGTCGGGACGCTGGATGATCTGTGGAGTCCCACCCCCCACCCCGCTTGGAACTAGGATGGAGTGACCGGGGTCTGGTGCCTGTAAGAGACAGCGCATTTGTCTTGCAGCAGCTGGACGGTGCTCGGGCAGAAGCCGAGCCCCGGGCTGTAATTAACCAGGTGGTGTTTATCAAGGGGAGACCTATATCTATCAGACCAGTGCACACCTGTGCCACGGGCGGCACGCCTAAGGGTTGTGCACGCAAGGGCGCGCCCTTATGCGCGCGGCCTTAGGCACTGGTCGAGCGCAGGGTCTTGTTGACTGCGTGATAAATTTGATTGGATATTGAATTAATTGTTTATTTCAGCACTGGCTTCCGCCATGGTCAGACAGACAGACATACAAACAAATTGTTACACAAACAATAGGCTAATGGACAAGTATACAGCAATAGATTGATTGGATATTAGAGGTGGGACCCCGGGCCCATTACCGGCTACCGGATTTACCGGTTACCGGTTCTGCAAAAACCGGATTCCTGGATTAAATCCGCTATACCGGTACCGGATTTATTTCATTGAGTTCAATGGGGCGCTGTGTCCCCATTGAACTCAATGAAATAAATGAATTCCTTCCCCCTCCCCCTCCCAGGCTGCGCGGGTGGAAGGGGGGACACCCCC
>QEPC01012398.1:593458-616452 GCA_003113815.1 Sphenodon punctatus
CGGTTCCCCCCCCCCTTCCGTGTCCCCCCCTCTGCTCCTGTTGTTCCTTGTGTGTTTTCTGGGCACCCGTGCCCCCCTTCCCGACCTTTCCCTTGTGTGTGTGTGTGTGTGTGTGCCCGGGCGTGTGGTCGTGCTGTGTGTTCCGCTGTGCCTCCACTGCCTGTGTGCCTGCTGTGTGTGGTACCTGTCAGCCTCTTCTCCCTCTTCCCCCCTCCCTTCCCGTTTCCCTTCTGTGGGAGTTGCCTTTTGTGCCTTTTGGCTTCATTTGCCCTCAGGCGTCCCGGTCGTGGTCCCGGTCCCGTCACGTCTGTTTGGGGCTTTTATTCACCCCGGGGCGTGGTTGTTTTGTTCATCCCCACTGGGGATCCACTGTGGCCAACCGCCCGTCCGTAACGTCTGAAATCACCCTATGTCTCTTGAGGCGTTGGTTGCAAAATTTATTCTTGTTTTTACTCTGAAACTGGCTTTGAATAAAAAACATTTGTTTACTCAAAGGTGTTTTGAGATAGAAAGGCTTTCAGATAGATATCCTTGGATGAGGGCTGTAGATCTTCATCTAAAAAGGTTAGGTTTTTCGCTTTCCTTTTTGACTCAATTTCCGCTGAATATTGGGATAAAGTTGATAAAAGAAAGAGTGGGAGATATAGATCTGTAGACTTTAAGGTCTAAAGCTGGTTCAGTGTGAGTCTCTCCTTTTTATCGCTTAATTCTCCCTCCGTTGTACGGCAGTGGTTATTGACCTTAATTAAGCCAGGGTTAAGGAGAGCCTTTACAGCTCTCCGATTCCAGTCATTTACTTCAGCCGTTTCCATTGGGAGATATATAGGTCAGCCTTATACCCAGAGGTTATGCCCATGCAGGGGAAATGTTATCGAAGACCTGGTGCATTATTTGTTGCATTGTCCATTGTACAGAGTTCCCAGAAGGGATTTATGGTGTAAGATCAATCCTCCAGTAGGTCTGTCCTCAAATGGGCTGATGTGGTTTTGTTTGGCAGACGAGGTAGCTGCAATTACGGAAGCAGCTGCCTAGTTTGCTTATCGTGTAGCCTCTTTGAGGAAGAATTATGTTCATATTTATAAAGATCTTAAGAAGTCTGATATATGTTTGTCTTAGTCTGTATTCATGCCAGTTATTTAATTAGGTTGATTACGGATTATGGAATCTGGGTATTATTGTACTTGGATTATTGTATTTTCTGTTTTTTTATTTTTTTTATTTCATTTTATGATTGAAGGTGTGCTGAAATATGGATTGGCAAAAGATAAATTGTAATGGTGATGATGTTGTTGATTTGATTTGAAATTGTATTATTGTATTTTAAACTTGTCATGGCATGTTGCCAGAACAAGAAATAAACAAACAAACAAATGCAGATAAACCAAGAAGCTATTTACTTAAAGCGTCCGGGAAGCCTGACCACATTGCTAAACGTACTAGAAAACTCTGCATATTAAACTTAGCTAGAAAATAATCACGGTGTGCTCTGGGTTTGCAAAGGGGAGCGGGGCTCGGAGGGCAAGTGGTAGAAGCTCACAGGGGTTCTGGACTTGGATAAGAACTTTTTAAAATGCTTTACACACCTTAAGAAATTTTTTAAAAGTCGACGTATTGGGGGGCAAGGAGTAGATCCCCATGTAGAACCAGAGGTAGCATTTTCTCAAAACATTTCTATTGAGGCATCCCTGCCCTCCTTGGAGGACTCCCCAACTGTTTCTAATGGGGATACCCCTGAAGACAGTGAGAATGCTCTCCCCACTTCTAATGATATGTCTATGCCCTCCTTGGAGGGTTCACCCTCCGCTTTTGCAGCGGAAAACCCTGAGGAGGTTGAGAATGTGCCTGCTGGTTCTATTGAAACATCACTGGGCATTTTTACACACACGTTAAAGTTCCAGATTTTTCAATCTTCTGCGTTTACAAGTCCACAAGTAAGTTCCGGATGCATTTTTCACGCACACACTGCCCTGAGGCAGTTCCTGGATGCATTTTTCACGCACACACTGCCCTGAGGCAGCTCCTGGATGTATTCTTCACACAAACACTGTCTTGAGGCAGCCTAAAGTAGCTGCAGCTGTAGACATGACAGGCTCCCATGGAAACCAAGTGACTACAGCTGCCTGGAGCAAAGAAGTATATCAGGAGAACTTTTTACACACAAAAGTTCTGGGAGGTGTTCTACGCAGAAGTTCAAAGATCTGGATGTTTACGGTCTGGGTGAGTGATTTACACACACAGAAAGTTCAGGATGTATCAGCAAATATCCAGGAGAAGTGTGTGTGTAAAAACACCCACTGTCTTCTTTAGAGGATCCCTCTGCTGGGGAAAACCCCAAGGAGACTGTGAATCCACCGCCTGCTGTTATTGAGGGGTCCCCTGAAGACCCTCAGGGCCCAACCCCTGTGTATCTCAAACTTGTGGATCAATGGGAGCTATACATACAGAGGGTTAAGACAATGCAATATGTACATAGTTATCTTTTTTCTAATGCAGAAGTAACCATACTCGACTGTATTCAGAACCTCCATATCCCCCAAGGATTTTTTGCAAGTCTGCTTGACTGGTATGGGCCTAAATAGGCCTATTTGCACAGTGAGACAATTGCTACTGAATTTAAAGCTGAGGATTTTATGGATCAAGTATCTACAAAGTAACATAGAAGGTTTTTTTACCAGGTCACTGCATGTACAGGTGTTGGTAATAAAAAATCCAGGAGATGTGCACAAAGAGTGCTTAGTACCATACCTAAGGATAATATTACTAATAAAAAAAGACAACACCTGACTGATTTTAAATATACAAGGGCAAATTTGTGTTTTGCAGGGGCTGTTCTGAAGCTTCTAAAGGGGTCAGAAACTCCAGATCCTGTTGTGACAGAGGGGGCCAAACAGCTTCACTAGGAACTAGGATTTTCAGATCAGAAAAAAATTAGGTTGAGCGATGTTGCAGCATTTGAAAATATTTTAGAAAGTCAACATACAACTACTGTACAACCCTAAAGGGAAGTGGATTTATTTTAAAACAGGAGGTCCCTTGCAGAACACAGTTTATATGTTTCTTGAGGATGATCATTATTATGGTATTAAGAACATAAAAGCATTTTGGGGGGGCCGTAACTACTGAGATTCTTGCCATAGGATTTTCAGCCACTATCATTGTCTAGCCTGTGCCTAGACATTTCATGTCATCACAGAGGCAACAAATACAAGTACCCCAGCTGTCTCCTGTTGTACAGATCTAAACTTTGCTTAGACTAACACAGAGCGCTGGCAAAGGAAGATAAATTGAAGTGTCGAGATAAAATTCATTACCCCAAATGTAAATGCTACGTTACTAAAGAGCACAATTGTATGGACATGAGGTGCTCCCAGTGCAAGGGGCCTGTCATTGATGTGAACACCCACCTCTGCTATATGTCGTGCATTACAAAACCTGAGGTGTCTACAAAATATATTATTTACGATTTTGAATGTACTCAGGAAACAGGAATTCATATCCAAAATTACATCTATGCCGTGCCTCTTAAACAGAGAAAAGCTGGGAGTAAAAGCTGGGGCCCAATAGCATATTTGATTTTTGTCAGAATGTTTATCGATGTAAAGTACAGAAATCATACCTTTCTGGGCCATAACAATTCTTGGAATTTAACACTGAAAGGGATCTATCTGCCTGCTTTTCATACGGATGTTACCCTCCTTAGTCACTCCCACAAACACCTTTTTCTTAGTCATTTCCATGATCTTAGACCTGTACAGAACACATGCCTCCTTCAAAATCTTAACATCTTCTTGACAATAATAAGCCAGCTCCTTTTGCAAATTGAAAGTTTTATATTTATTGGCCTGGTACCACTAAAAAAAAAAAAAATGGGCCTTCTCTTCCGGCATCATGCTGTTTACACCATAAGACTCTGGAGGAGGCATGGCCCTATGTATTCCTGATTGACCTTAGGTTTAAAAAATGGGGAGAAATTGCCCTTGCAGCCTTCAAAACCCATAACCTTGGGAAGTTTGCCAAGTTTCAGTGGTAAAAAATTTAAAGAGTCGATAAAACAAATGTTTAATGTGGTTACCTTGACAGCCAGAATCTTCCCACCCCAGTGTATCAGCTTGATATCCACATTTTGTCTGACCAGCTCATTAATAACAAAGTATGAATCATATCGAGATGTGTTATGGCCCAGAAAGGTAAAAGTTTTAAAGTAAAGGTTTTAAAAATCATTTTGTATTTTATTAGTCCTTTCTGGGTTTCTAAAAAAAAAAGAAGGGGAGAGGGTTTCTGTGGAAAGATTACAACATTCCTGCATAGCTATCTCCCTCCACCCTTCTTATTTCCAACTCCACCCAGCTCTTTCCTGGAGAAAGGCATACTTGTCAAACTGGTTTTACCAGCCCCAAACTGAATTAAAACCTCCAATCACACATAAGGACCTTGCAGGGTCAGGGAGGCGGGAGCCTTCTGATCCCTCCACTCTGACCCGCAAGCGGATCCTCCAGTCACACATAAGGACCTTTCGGAGTCAGGGAGGGGGCTGGAGCCTTCGGTTCCACCCTCCGCCCTGACCCGAAAGCAAACGTCCAATCACCTGAAAGCAAATGTCCAATCACACCTAAGGACCTAGCAGGGTCATGGAGGCAGGGGCCTTCGGCTCCCACCACCCTGACCTGCAAGCATTACACACTTTAACATCACTTCCGCCTACCACGTCACTTCCGCCCCAGGAGCTGCATCACTTCTAGTGACAGCACACCCCACGTGACTCCTTATCTCTTATCAATTTGACAAGTAGGGCACCCTATCACTACTGAGGAGACATCAGAGTGGTGTAGGGGTGGCGGCTCAAGCCAGTCTTTATGCTCTTCCACACGCTGCCCAACTATGGAGTGGTAAAAGCTACTTTAAATTATGTCAGCAGGAACAGTTCCTATAGGGCTACAGTATTTTGCATAAGAAGAGCCACCCAGAGACTTTGCACATGCTGGGTGTTTATTTTGTACTGCCAGAAGTACTGTTAAGTCATCTAGGCTGGGTTTGGAAGATAACATTAGCTTCTCTTTGAAAGAGAGTGATAGAGTGAGACAAAAAGGTAAGCGCAATGAAAGTTTAAAATGCCAAGCTTGAACCTTTAAGAATTTATTGCATCTATTTTAATCTGGAATCGTCTAGAGCAGGAGATTCCAGTCAAGAAAGTATAACTATCTAAAGCTGCACCTCACCACCTACTGAATCATGATGAATAGTTATAGCAGTAAAATATAGTCTTTCCCTTGTAAAAGAATAAAGAGAAGTTAATTTGCTGGACTGCTGTAGAAACCAATGGGAAGAAAAGTTGATTTCTTTAATATTTTCTATGCAAGTAAAAAAGGGGCTATGCTTAAGATTGGATCAACACAGCTGGTAACCAGAACTGTCATTCCAGCTTATTTTCAAGAAAACAACCCAGCAGCCAAGAAGAAAGCTGAGTCTAGGAAATCGATTCAAAAATCATGATGGCAGGAAAGAACTTGGCTGCCAGTGAAGAAAAGCAGAGCCAAGCTGCAGAAACCACATCTCAAATGTGATAGTGGGTATAGTGTGGTGGTCTGCACAAGTAAAGCAGAACAGAGAAGCAGAATAAAGGAAATAGATTAAGGCCATAAACCAGTGGCTGATAAGGAACTCTGCAAAGACCAACCTGCCAGTAAGGCATGCTCTGCTGTTTTCAAATTGTGGTGACAAATTATTTAAAAAGAGTAAACACTCAAATAATTCCATAAAAAACAGACACATTATTATTATAAACATTTATATAGCGCCAGTAGTGTGACCTGGTGCTGTACAGAACACAGAAATAGACGCTATATTAAAATTTACCATGGTACTTATTTATCATGACCTCTTTGGTTGGAAATTTTGGCAGTGGAAATTGAATCTGGGACCTTTAGGATCTCTAAGCTTCTGCTGTCTCAACTAACACTCTGCTGCTCCTGCATAGAGGCTGTGGCCAGCTCATCCGCCTCGCTATATAACCTCACTGTTAGAGTGGAAGCCGACAGCCAGAGAGATAATGGATTACTCTTTTCAACTTTTTGAATTTAAGATGTAAAAAGTTTAAATACTAATTCAATATTTTTAAAATCACACATACTTACATGCTAGCAAAGTAGGCAGGAGTGCTTCATGATACCTATTCCTGTCAGACAGCAGGGGTATTAAAGAGCTCCAAAGTCAGTGGAACTATACCTGGTTATATGAATTGAATACCCAGTTTGTTTGTACCACTGGTGTTTAATTGCTATGTATAATGTTTTTTCTGTATGCATGTGACCGACCGGCGGGANATACTCCAGACAGATGCCTCGGATGTGGGGCTGGGGGCGGTCCTGTCCCAAACGATCGACGGAGAAGAGCATCCGATCGCCTATCTCAGTCGGAAGTTGGATCAGCGGGAACAGGCCTACGCGATCATAGAAAAGAAAGCCTTGGCCATCCGCTGGGCAGTGGGGGCTTTGCGATATTATCTAGCCGGGGCCTCTTTTACTCTTGTGACTGACCACGCCCCCTTACAATGGCTAGCCTCAATGAAGGACACTAACGCCCGCTTAATGCGGTGGTATTTAGCTTTGCAGCCATACCATTTTTTCTGTGGCCCATAGGGCCGGGAAGTTACATCGTAACGCTGATTTCTTCTCTCGGCAGGGCGAATCAGCCCCCCCTTACAGCCCCCCCGGGGACCTCTTAAAGGGGGTGTGTGTGACCGACTGGCGGGAGCAGCGGAGATGGACCCGGGTCGGCGAGATGAGGAAGAAGGGCCGGAACCGGAAGGCGAGTGGCCGGCAGTGGCGCTGGCGGAGAAACGCAGGGAAGGCGGGGCCGATCCAACGCACGGGGGTGGAGCCAAGCTCCCAGAGGGGAGGGCATGGCCAAGGGGGCGAAGATGAGCCGGCTACAAGAGGGTGGAGAACAGCCCGGGTGGGGAGGAAGGACAGGAGGCGTCGGAGGCAGTAGGCAGAGAGGCGCAGGACCCCTGGAGGTACCCGGGGACACCGGACTGGGGCGAGGGCCTGTGAGCGGCCACAGCCACCGGGACTTGGGGGAAGGGAGGGGTGTTTTGCAGGACTTGGGGGAGATCACCGGGACTTGGGGGGGGAAGGGAAGGCACCAGCGGGGACCCATCCGCGGGTGAAGACACTTGGGGGAAATCGCCAGGACTTGGGGGAAGGGAAGGCACGGTCGGGGACAACGCTTAAGGGTGAAGACACCTAAGGGGAGGGTGGGTAGGATTCAGGCTTTGTGCCTGCGGGAGAAGCCCGTTCCGGAGCCCGAGGGACTCTACCCTCTGGCCCCAGGGCCATTCCCGGAGAGTAAGGGGGTCGCCCCTCCCCGCCGGCCCGCTCACGGGAACTGGCGGGGGACATACTTGCAGGGGGGTGACAACGCATATTTATTTATTTAATTTATTTCAAACTTTTACTAGTACCCCGCCCCTCCTGCCACAGGCAGCTTGGGGCAGCTTACAAGTCGTAAAACGACAACATTAAAACAACAATTAAAACAACAAAAACACATATGTATGTTTATGGGTGGTAGGGAAGCCTTGGGCCACAGAGGGTGAAAACAGACATGATGCTAACTCCACTTTAACACCGCTTTAACATTTCTTGTGCATGTTGCAGGGCTGTATTGGTGCCCTATGAAGCCCTGCAACATGCTAAGAAATGTTAAAGTAGTGTTAAAGTGCAGTTAGCATCATGTCTATTTTCACCCAGAATGTCAGGATCAGGGCCCCAATGAGCCACACCACTTCAACCATTTTCCATCACCAAATGTAGTTTATTTACACTGTAACAGTCCAGATATACCAAGATCCAGGTATACAGTCCAAAACCTCCCCGAAATTATTAGCGAACCAGACTCTAAACATCCAGTCTGTTCTTCCCAAGCAGTACCTTGGCCAGCTGCTGAGCACCTTCTCCAGTGCAAGTCAGATATAGACTGATCTTCAAGCAGAGCCTCCTGCCCATATATTCCCAGAAGGGGTGTGGCCTATGGAGGTAACCAACCCCCTTAAAGGGACAGTCATTCATAGATGCTCAGGAGGGCTACACCTTCACCAGGATTTATCCAGGCCCTAATCCTGCAGCCACCTAGGGCCAACCATCAGATATGTGATACAAATTCTTCATAAATATACACATAATATGCTTTAAGGATGTTGAAAGAAAAGCAACTATTATTTGCTTAAGAGAAAAAACTATTTGCATCTTAGCCTGCTAATATGTATTCTTATTCAATGTACTTTCACAAAGCAACTTTACACCCAATCAGCAAAGAACTAAAAAAGACAGTAACGGAGACCACGCAGAACTTGTCCATGAACTTTAGGAAATGGGAAATTCAAACTACTTTTGCCAAGATTTTCTGTAAAATGTATTAAAACAATTTTGAGGGGAACAATCTGGAGAACCTTAGAAGAAATCCCTTTTGGTTAAGGGAGTAATACATACAATTTATCCTAAAGGAGAACGTGACAATGAAGGTTCATATATAATCCAAAAAGAAAAAAAAAGGTTGTTTGGAATTCAGAGTATTCCATGCGTTTGTCTGTTGTTAAATAAAATATCAATAGCGAATGCACTAGAATGGAGTCTGATGTTTACTATAAATATGACCAAGAACCAAGTTTTTCTCTGGGTATTGTCAGATTGGTACCTCAATACTCCTCTCTCTAATTTTGCTGTCAGCCTACCAGTTTCCCCTCACACCACCACCTGCATTCTTCTCACTCTCCCATGGTTTTGCCACCTTTTTTGCATCACACCTCTCCTTTTCGAACTTACATGAGCTGGACAATATCGGATTAAAGTCAATGGGAGTTTTATTATTGACTTCAATGGGCGGAGGATTGCACCCTCAGTCTAATATTCACAGTCTTCCATCGTTACCTTTCTACATAAGCTGTAAAAAGAAGTAACTAGGACCACCAATATTTGCTTCTCTTTTAAAATGGTGAAAACCCAGTCATATTATTTATATTCTTCCCCACCCCATTCTGTTATTGTCTCTGTCACTCACCGTGTTGTGTCTACATTTCAGATTTGTGTGGTGTGAAGCAAGTCTTGCGTGAAGCATCTAGCACATTTTGGGTGCTATAAATAATCCTTCTATCAGCAGTGTCAGTCACTCCAACTTCAATAGGGCTGGCCTTAGGATTGGCGGGGCCCAGGGCGAAGATAGAATGCGGGGGGGGGGCTCGTAGCCCCTCCCCTCACGGGCAACTTCAGCGGTGCCCTGAAGTCAGTCATGTTTGGGGCCCCAGAGAGGGAGTGGTGCCCCCACAACCTGTTCTGGTGAAGATAGATGCCACTGTGGGGCCCTCAGAAAGACTGGGGCCCGGGTCAGCCACCCCAGGTTGTCCTGTGGTAAGGCTACCTGCTTCTTTTCCTCAGTGTCTTGCCCAGTATGTCTACAAATCCCATCCCCTTAGTTAACTAAACAGTTCTTTCCCTCTTCCTTCCTCTGGAAGCTGCAGAGACTTTATTGAACTGTATTAAACGTATCAGCAGCAATCTCCAAGAAAGTAAAATAATAGTTAGGAGCTCTTTGTATGGCTATGATATAAGTCCAGCTGGTGGTAATTCTCCCCTTCTGTCCCATATTTCTTCCAAGTGAAACAACATTTTTAAAACCAATAATTTTAAGCAGCATATGGCACACACTAAAATAAATGTTTCAGGGGAGTGAAAACCTCAAACAGTTTTATTCCCCTTTAAAACAGCCAAATATAGTTTTACCATTCTTCCTGACGTTGCTGAGCAAAAGCACAATAGGCCCATTTTTAGGCTCTCAGCTGTGCTCTCTCTTTTGGTCTCCTTCCATCATCTCAGAATGGAAAATCAAATATTAACATTATTGAGAAAGATATCATATGCCCAGAATTCCCAGTCTTGTATCCCAATATCATAGTAGGAAAACCCGCTGACTCTTAGGCCGTCAACCCTCTAAAGCATTAGCAGTTGTACACATGCCCCTTCCCAATTCCTTATAGCTCTCCTCCAGTAAAAGCATTCTACACAATTCCTAGGTAAAGGAGGGCAGCAAAGGCACTGTCCACAGGAGCTGCATGTTAGGCATTTGTTTTTTTTTCCTCTTGCTCCAATTCTTTCTTATCTCAGGAAGCTATGCTTCTTTTTAGTAGTCAGTTTTCAGTAGCTCCAATTAATCCATTTTTAAAATTGCCATTGAACCTTTGGTCTCAGGCTTCAGTGGCAGCTTGCTTTGAAACCTCGGCTGTTTTTTCAGCTTTAAATCCAGCAACTAAGGCAACGGCTCCCTACTTTGGCTGACGGTGGAAGTTCAAAACAGCTGTTATAAGTGTTCTGTCTGGGATATCTTCTACTAATGGCTACATCTTCAATACATCTGTCAGCCTGTCTAGGTGAAGAAAGTCTACTTTGCCTAATTGCCAGGTTAGGCTTCTACAGCTGCTATTCCAAGTTTTGTGGCTCTTTTTCAAATGATCATTTGTGATGAAGGGAAGTTCACCTGTAGCTCCCATAGTTCTCATGCTGCCTTCTGGCTAGCCCCCGATATTCCTGATGAGTTCTTTAAGTCATGCCTCTGCAAATCCTATAAATAAAATAAATAAAATAATAATAATAATTCTATTTACAAAGCATCCTCTGAATGATGCTCAGGGTACGTCACAATAAAATCAAACAAATCAAGGTAAAATCCATTTAAAACCATTTTAAAAAGGGGGAAAGAATAAAATAACCGGACGAATAAAACAAAAGTCTCCAGGTGCTTTTTGAAGGTGAGGAGGGAGGAAGTGAGATGAACATCTGGAGTGAGCGAGTTCCACACCGAGTGGCCGCCACTGCAAAGGCCTAAGTACCCACTGACTTGAAGCACAATGGTGGGATCCCCAAGCAGCGGGCAGTTTCTGATCACAGATAACTATCAGGGCAAGGATCCAGGAACAGGTCTCAAAATGACCTTCAAATGTCTGAGCTGGCATGAAGGCTCAAAGTCAGTGTCTTGCTTAAAATCCACTATCAAACTACATTGCCTAAACCAGTGCAAAGCCTGTAAACGTTTGTTCAACTTTTCCTGAATGGTAAGTATAGATGCTATCAGAGGTTTACGTTACCTAGGCAATGGAAAGCTTCCTAGGAAAGGCATGGATTCTCTTTCATTTGAGTTTTTAAGAAGATGCAGCAGTGGTTCCCCAAATGGTTGCCTGTGAGACCTCACTTTGATACTTAAATACATTCCTGTGACCACAGATAGCAACAGATGTGAAAAGAATATAAAATATCAATAAGAATCATGACCCCAGCCATTGATGGTGCAATCCACTTGGGGTTCCAACCCAGAGTTTGGGAGCTTCTGGGATAGAGGACCATATGTCTTAGGACGAGTTAGGCATGGCAAACTCTAAAAACGTGCAGGAGGCCTAACTAGATAACTTTTTAGGTCACCCCCAGCTCTGTCTCTTCTGAGCTGTATATTGGTAGTCACTAACTAAGGAGCACAATTCCCTAGATTCACAGGATTTATTATTATTATTAAACATTTATAAAGCGCCAGTAACAACCTGGCGCTGTACAGAACATATAATCAGCTGCGGTCCCTACCTGTGGCTTACAATCTAAAAGACAAGGAGGGGGAGACAAGGAGAGGGGACAGTGGGAGAGACATGGGAGAAGACAAACAAATATTCAGAGAGGTTCTTTATGGAATAAGCATCGTGAGGACACCTATCTGTAATTCTGCTACTTTGGGTATTTTCAGACAAGCTAGTCGATGGGCTCTGCCACAGAGCACCCACATGGAGTGCATGGGGAGCAATTCAAATGGGCAGCTCCCAGCATGGCTACCATGGCCACAGAGTCAGTCACCTCACGTTTGGCCTGCTTCGTACGGTGCACTTCAGATTTCCCAGCATCGCTCCATGAGTGGCTGGGATTGGGTGCTCACACATCCAGCCACTCCACCTTCAGATGGGTGGTCGGATCCATGGCTCCTGGGTGGCCATGCGGGATAGCATCTCACCTGTGACAGTGTTGTCATGCAGGACTCCCACCAACTCACCCACTTTCCTTCAGAATCAATTTGGGATTCTAGTCTAGCATGAAATACTGCTGTAAAGCCCTCGATCATTTCAGTCCTCAAGAGGATTGCCATCTTGAGAATGCTGGAGAATTCACACTTCTTGCTTCTCTAACTTGTGGTTTGGTTTCTCTAACTGGTACTTTAGAAAAGTCCTTTCTTTAGATTCTTCTGAGCCAGTACTTAAATAAGCAGAAAGAGAGATCATAGAAGAGAGTTGGAATGGACTTTGGGGGGGCAGGGGGCATCATCTACTACAACCTCCTACTTGGGGACAGGATGACTAAAGCTGCAACATCCCCGACAGATAACCATCTGTCCAGCCTCTTTTTGAAAGCCTCCAGTTATGAAGAGCCTACAACCTCCCTAGGCAACTTGTTCTATTGCCAGCACAGCACACAGCTCTTCCTCTTAGGAAGTTTTCCCTGATATTTATCTGAAATTTACCTTTCTGTAACTTGAGCCCATTATTTCTAGCCCTGCCCTCTGAAGCACTGCAGAACACTTGCTTGCCATCTTCTTGGTGGTAGCCCTTTAGATCATTGAATACCACCATCATGTCTCCCCTTAACCTTCTGTTCAGTAGGCTACACATATCCAGTTCCTTCAACCTTTCCTTATAAGATTTTCTTTCCAGACTCTTTATCATCTTTGTTATGCTCCTGTGAACCCACTCCGATTTGTCAATGTCCTTCTTAAAATGAGGCACCCAAACTGGACACAATACTCCAGATGAGGCCTGACTAGTGCCGAATGGAGTGGAACTATTACTTATAATGTTTCTGTTAATGCAGCCTTAAGTTGCGTTAGCCTTTTTTGCAGCCTCGTCACATTGCTGACTCATGTTCAGATTGTGGTCAAGCACAATCCCTAGATTCTTTTTACATGCGCTGCTACCAAGCCAACTATCCCATATCTTATACTGCCACATTTGCTTCTTCTTCTCCAAATACAGAACTTTACACATATCTTCACCGAACGTCATTTTGTTAATTTTACCAGATTTCCAACCTATCAAGATTTTTTAAAATTCTAATTCTGTCTCCCAAGGTGTCAGCCACTCCTCCAGTTTTGTGTCATTTGCAAACTTGATAATGATTCCCTCCACCCCTTCATCCAACTCATTAATAAAGATTTTGAACAACACTGGCCCCAGAACACTGCCCTGCAGAACCCTACTCAATACCTCCCGCTAGTTTGATGAGACATAATGATCACTCATTAGCCCTTTTTACCCGAGATGCCCCCACGCATGCCCACACAGTAGACATGAGTAGGTGTGTCCCATTTGAAAGCAGTGGTGGGTGGGTGGGCGTGCATGTTCCCACGTAACACACACCTCCACTCACTGCTCCCAAATGGAGCAACAGAAGAAAACACTGGTTGCTCCATGTGGGGGTATGAGTGGAGGGATGGGTGTGCACCTGTGTGCACATGTGCCCCGCACTGCCCCCGCAGCGGGGCGCCCATGGATTGCCCCCCTCCCCAGCCATGGCCCATTTTAAAAGGGCCATTGGAGTATGGTTTTTCAGCCTTGTAGTGCCTTCCAGCTCACACTTGGCAAGCTTGTCAATAAGTATCTTGTGTGAAACTCTGTCAAACACTTTGCTGAAGTCAAAATATATTATGTCCACAGCATTCCTCTCACCCACTAAACTAGTTACTCTATCAAAGAACAAGACAATATTATTCAGGCATGACTTATTCCTGAGAAATCCAGTCTGGCTACGAACAATCACTGCAGTTTCATCAAAGTGCTTACAGACTGACTCTTCTAATCTGTTCTAGTATCTTCTCTGGTAGTGAAGTTAGGCTGACCTGTCTGTAGTTTCCTAATTCTCCTTTTCAAAAGATTTAAATTCAACATTTGTCCATCTCCACTCCTGGCACCACGTATGTTTTCCAAGAATTCTCAACGATAATTGACAGAGGTTCTGAGAGCACTTCAAAAAGCTATGTCAGTACCCTAGGGTGTTATTCGCTGGGCCCTGAAGACTTGAATTCATTCAAAATCGACCAACATTTCCTGATCACCTTGTTTATCTATTCTGGCCTGCAGTCTTTTCCCCTCATTGTTCATACACATGTTGCCAGGCTGGGCACAATTTCCCTTTTCTATAAAGACTGAGGCAAAATAGGAGTCGAGTAGTTCTACCTTGCCTTTGTGTGTTAACAAAATAAGATGATAACCCACAATAGCCCACACAGGTGGGTGTCCAACTACCCATTTATTAGGTATTTGCCTCCACTGGCCATGTGGCCACCACCCACCACACATGCAGCCCCATCCACTGCATGGTCTCAGAAAATGTGGAATCCACTGTGCAGCATGTGTCTGCATCCCATCAATTAGTTTGTGTGTGGCACCTCTGCGTGTACAGGTTTGCCAGCACCATAGAGTCACAGGTGAACAGCCTAGAATGTCTGTAAGAGTCAGGAACTAACAGGATCAGTACCCTAAGAAAGGGCTCTAGTGGGACTGGGCATTGACCCTTTAAGCAGTAGAGCTAATGAGGCACCTGATGCGCACCTGTGCTGAGACAGTGAAAAGCCCAGGAGCCAAGAAGTCAGGTTGAAGTCAACCCACATTGATAGGCAGTGTGGGTTGTACACTGTGCTGTGACAACAGGAGAGCTGAGAGCTCTGGAGAGCCTGGAGCTCTTTAGAAAGCTAAAGGAGAACCAAGAGCTGGAGCAGCTATTCTCAAAGAACCCAACCTGGAGACAGAGACTGGACCACAGGTTTAATATAAATAGCTACTGGGGGAGGGGGAATGGCTTGCCTGGGTTACACCTGTGGGTCCCATGAATAGGGACCCACCTGTTCGTGGGAGAAGCCCCTAACCTGAGAGGACTGGGACTGGCTAGAGGGGAGTGGTGAGGTCAGCAATTAAAGAGCCTACTTGACCAAGCAAAACAGAGTTTAGGCCCAAGAGGATAAGTAGAGCATTGTATGAAAGTAAACCAGCTAATTCCCCATACAAGGATGCTGAGGGAGGATTGCACCCTAGGCACTGTCACAGCATCCAAGGAGCAACTGCATCCTGCCCCTTTCTCCGCTCTCACTGGTGCTGCCAGTGGGGGCTGCTCACAAGCACATGAAACACACACATTTAGGGTGATTTCAGACGTGACGGAGTGCCTATTGGCCCCATCACGGAATCACCTTTTGATTCCCCGCCGGAATCAAAACGGCCCGTCAACAGACGAGCCGGCTGATTCCGGCGGTGAATCTGAGGAGGGCGCAGGGCTGCATGGCGCAACATGCGGCCACACAGCCCCATGCTCCCCAGGCCGCCCGTCCTCTGGGAGACGGGCAGGCGCAGCGGCCAATCTGGCCACTGCGCCTGATTCCGTCCCGGGGTCCGGACCACGGCCCGGAATCAGCAGTGGTAACAGACGTTACCGGCCACCGATTCTGGACCGTGGTTCAATTAACCACGCTTTCAGAGATGGTACCCAGACCATCCTCAAAAGAGTGGTTAATTTGCTCACTACCGGTGGTTCACTGTGGTGAACATCTGGCGGAGAGCAAACACACGTTACACGACCATCTGCCACCACAGGGGATTGTCCGTGGTTGACCGTGATCGCGTAACGTCTGAAATTACCCTTAGTCTGGACACACTGCCCAAATGACCAGTCCTCCTACCTTTTTTGACAACCCCTTAGCTACTGGCTTTAGAAGTCTACACGGGGGGGCATGATTTAATTGAGGGGCCCTCTACCTTTTTCCTTATAATTCGAGCTCTGGCTAAACATGTGATTGAGGGCTGCACAGACCAAACATGGACTCCAGCAAGCTAATGTTTTAGTTTGAAAACATCCTTTGTGTCTTACAAACATTTCATTATCTTCACTGAGCAGCAGTCCCACCATTTCCTTTTTCTTCCTTTTACTTCCAACATACTTAAAAAACAAACAAAAAAAACCCACTTTTTTTTTGTTTCTTGTTTTTATCATCCCTCAATAGCCTTCGCTCATTTCACACCTTTGCCTTTCTGACACTATCCCCTACATGTTTAGACTAAACTTCTGTACATGTCCTTTGTAACTTATCTCTCCTTCCATTTCTTAGGTTTCTGTTTTAATTCTTAGCTCATTGGTAAGCTCTTTGTACAGCCACGTTGCCTTCTTTGGATGTCTCCCACTTTTCCTTTACATTGGGATAGTTTGCAGATGTGGCAGTGGAATGAAGAAAGGAGGAAGGGAATTGTTCAGTGTTCAGACAGCCAAATACCTAAGATCTGGGGACTTCCAACCTGTCTTGCACTAATAAAAGCAAGGATCCTACCCATAGATGGCTTCCAAGAAGCAGAAACACAGTTTATGAAGTTTTTCCTCATTCAGCAAGTGCTGAAAGCAATAATATGGTGTGGCAGGGTAATCTCTTCTACCCAAGAGCAGCCCTTTTTTCAACTACTTGGGGAATTACACTCCTTAGCCACACCTTACTCAATGACCACCTTTCTGGGGCATCTCCTGTTTAATATCAGGTCCCCTTTTAACTGAAAATACAGTTCCTTCAATACAACACAATCTCTGATACAGGCTCAGTCCAAGGCCTCTTAATCAGCTCTCTCAAACCTGGATGTTGCAGCTTTGTCTGTCTTTTGCTTTTCATCCAGCTGTGGGTTCAGGGTTCTTCAGCCCTCTGGTTATGCTTCCTGCTTTAGAGGCTTATTTATTTATTTAAATTTCTATGCTGCCCTTCCCAAAGGCTCAGGGCAGTTTACAAATCCTACAGTATCCAACATTAAAGTACAAAAAAACCTATAACCTCCCCAACCCTACCACAAACCCACCCAATACCACCATCCCATTCCCAAACCACCACCCCTCACCAAATGCCTTTTCAAATAAAAAAAGTCTTACACTGTCTCCAGAAGATACTCAGGCTTGGGCTCAAATGAACCTCCGGGAGAAGGGAATTTCAAAGCATAGGGGCAGCAACTAAGAAAACCTCCCTGCGAGCCCTTGTCATACAAAGAAGAGTAACCAACGGTACCCACAGGGAGGATCTCCAAGTCAATCTCAGGGGCCGCAAAGGGCATGGAAGGATAGGCGGTCTTTCAGATATGTGAGGCCCAGACCATTTAGGGCTTTAAAAGTCAACACCAGAGCCTTGAAATGTGCCTTGAAAACAATAGGGAGCCAGTGCATACTTCGGAGCACTGATGTGATGTGCTCCCTGCGCCTTGTCCCCAAAAGGAGGTGAGCTGCCGCATTCTGCACCAGCTGCAATGCAGTCCCACATAGAGCACATTGCAATAATCTAACCTCGTGGTGATGAAAGCATGGATGACGGTGGCCAAATTCAAATTAGAAAGAAAAGGCCGCAGCCTCCTCACCAGATGGAGTTGGAGAAAAGTGCTCCTGGCTACCGCCGGAACCTGACAATCCAGGTGCAGCAGGGGATGCAGGAGCACTCCAGGTGAGAACCTGGTGGACTAGAGGGGGTCAGACTCCCATCAATAAGAAGAGCCCCAATCCCCTCCAGGTCACACAGCTGACCAACCATCATCACTTCAGTCTTGTCTGGATTCAACTTTAATTGGCTCACCCTCACCCAGTCCCTGATAGCAGCCAAGTGTCTAATAAGCACCAAGACTGTAGACCCTGGGTTGGATGAAAAAGAGAGGTAGAGCTGGGCATCTTCAGCGTACTGATCATACCTCACCCCAAACCTCCGAATGGCCTCACCCAATGGCCTCACATACACATTGAACAAGAGGGAAGACAGAATGGAACCCTGTGGAACCCCTGCAGAGGAGGTCCCGAGACGATGATAAGCAACTGACCATCACCACTCTCTGGGACCTCCCTGACAGGAAAGAGTGGAACCACTCAACAGCAGTCCTGCACACCCCCACCAGGTCCTGCAATCCCATCAACAACACCTTGTGATCAATGGTATTAAAGGCCACCAACAGCACTGAGATGAGCCTGGAGCTGTTGGGCAACCACTCGTTCAATAACATTCCCTAGAAAGGGTAGGTTAGAGACAGGCCAATAGCTGACTCAGGAGTCAGTGTCCAGATGGTTTCTTAAGTAGGGGGTGGACAACTGAAGTTTAAAGGGCATTCAACACCCTACCCTCCCAAAGGGAGGTGTTGACAACCCCAGCCAGCAATGGCCCTAATGTCTCCCAGCTGGCTTTCACCAACCAGGACAGGCAAGGATCTAATTCACAACTGGTTGGCCTCATTGCCCCAAGCCTCCTCCGCATCGGTGGGTGATGCCGATTGAATCCAAGACCGGCCTTCGATAACCTCAAACTCTGACCCTGTAGATAAAATAGCAGAACCCAAGTAATGGTGAATACAAATGATTTTGTCTTCAAAGTAATTCATAAAAATGTCACGGCAGGCATTCAAGGACTCCATATCTTTGGCAGAGGTTTGGGCTTTTCCCAGCCTTTCTGGTTGTGCCTTGTTTCAGCCAGCCAATCTCTTCTCCACTCTCCTGCTTTCCCTTTCTCTCTCTAGCCTGAGCTTTTACTCAGCTTAAATAATCAGCTGTTGGGCATCAGCTGACTTCCTGCCAGTTAGCCAGCTCTCTTAAAGGCACCATGACCTTATTTCTGCTAAGTGCTTCTGACTGTCACATATGGTCATGGCCAAGGACTATTAATCATATCCTTACTACTATTATCACATGGCTGTACTATCATTTTCCAACTTAAAAAAAACCAAAACCCACCACCAAACATTTAGTACAGGATTTACAAAACTGACACAAAATTAACACCAGGGATGAATTTGGCTCACCATTTCCCTCAATGTCCTCTCAACGAGGTCCATATCATACAGAAGAAGCTAGTTGAGCATCTCTCAGGAGAAGGCAACTGGAGCATTATCTAAAAGGTAGCTGATACCGGCGAGATCAGGTGTTTCAAGGAGGAGCATCCAAGGCCAGTATTTTAAAGACATACTTGTACACCTGATTTTGTCTTCAAACAAAAATCACATATTTGTGATGGCACCATGCAAGTTCAAATATTTAGATAGATGGAAACATAACTGCTTAGAATTTACAATCAAAGGACTTCACAGTAGCCTAATTGATTATCTTTTTTGACTGCAAAAGGTCACTCAGGAGTGCTTTGCAACATACTGTGCACTTCACAAACAGCAGCAATTAGTAGCAAATTAATTATAAAAGGAATTATTCCCCATAGGTTTCCATCCTTTGATCCTGTGCTAACCTTAAACAGAAGGTGGTTTTGGCCTTTACAATAACCAGTTGGTAGTTAATTTTTCCACTTGACAATTCTTGCTCCTGTACTTCACCTTCATAACGTTTCTATTTTAAAATCCACGTTAACAAAAAAAAAATTGTTTTAGGTTTTACAGCTTTTATCATTAAGATGAGAAGAAAACACATAATACTTCATGGAAATTCTAGGTCATGGGTGAACTGTATATGAATCTGTCATTTTTGTAAATCTCTTTAATTCAATTATACTTTCTTGTAACTAAGCCCTCTTTCAAACATGTCATCTTTTATTGTCCTAATGATTTATTATTTTAATTGACTCTGATTGGCAAAAAAGGAAATAGCTGTTCAGCTATAACATGTTCCTTTCCAATTTCTGTTCTCTATAAATGTGTTACAGTTCTTCCATTGGCAGTCAGAGAAATTCTGTACAAAAGCAACATTTACTTTAAGTTCTATCAGAGCCAAGAAACACATATGCAGTTTGACATTTTGGAGTATCTCTTTTCCAGCATTAATCTGAGGTTGTTATTAGAGCCATTAAAATTATTTTTACACCATTTTAAAGGCCTGGTGTATGCTAACTTATCTTGAGAGTGAACACAGCATGTTCAGAGTAAAGAAAAACAAACGTACTGCATAAAAAGATACTGAAACTGCTAAAAACATTTTACATCTTCCCCCTATAAATCTCAAAGACGTCAAGTTCAAGTTTATTAAGGCACTGGCTCTCACCCTGGCCAATTACATAAATAAATACATAAAAGTAATAGATAGAACACAATAACCATGTCTAATATCACAACCGATATGAGTCAACCAGTTAAAATATACAAATCAAGAGATACTTATTCCTAATTAGCTCAGCCTGGTAAGCGAACAGCACCAATTTATCACGTATGGATCATAGTTTTGTAGAAGCCAAATTAATTTCTCCTGTGGATCCAAAAGACCACTGCCTTCCACAGGGGATCTAACAGAGCTTCCCTGATATCGATGAAATACCGGCAGTGCATAACGTAATGGTTAATTGTTTCAATGTTCCCAGAGAACATGTAGAACATCTTTGAGTTCTTGGCATTCCTGCCCACCGCCCTGCTAAAATGGCTGTAGACATGTGCTCAGCTCGCAGGTGACAGAGTGCCGCTTTTAACTTATAATTTAAATCTAAGGACAGAAAGGTTGCCGGACCCTGTTCAGGAACCAATGAATGTATAAGGGCATAATTTTCGAGAGTCTAACAACTCCCACATCCTCTTGTTTGGCAATATCTATGAGTCGTTGGCAAACCTCCAGTTTATCTTGGGGCAGAATAAGCCTGTCAGGACCAGCTATTAAATATCCCATCCCACAACTGTCTAATATCTGTGTAACAGCCCACAACCATGGCAATCTCCTTGATGGAGAACAGGCAAAGTCTTCCAAATAGCAGATTTTTGACAGTCTATTGGGAGAACGAGACAGCAATTTAAACCAATAGTAAAGTAAAGTGGTCTTAGTAAATTACCCACTCCTGTTTCTAGCCTCAAAAAATAAGAAGGCATGGATGGGGAAAGTCCCCAAAGTCTCTGAAGGAACTTATTTAGTGGGCACGATAGTTCCTCATTGGCTTCATATCCCCAAACTGCTGCAGCATGTAAAACAGAGCAAACCTTAGCATCAAAAAGTCTTATATCAGAAAGCTGTGAGTTATGTCCAAAGGCTGCATAGGTGTTCCAAATAGTGGAAACCACCAAGGTGATTTTAGTTCTTAAAAGCTTACGATGCCTTACCCAGGAAGGAGTTGAAGACACAGTAACTCCAAAATATCTATATTCTTTAACTACTTCCAGGGAAATACCTTTAACCTGCCATTGACAAAGTGTACCCCTCTTACCACATCTCATGATTTTAGATTCAGCATTGGTTTATCTTTAAATGGTCCTGCTCATATACTGTTACAAAGGCATCGAGAGCTCTCTGTAATCCAAATGGGGTTCTAGAAATCAGGACCGCATCATCTGCATGCATCAGAAATGGCATGGGGATATTATGGGCTTGGGGGGGGAGTGACAGTTTGCCTGTTCCAGTTTACTAAACAGGCCGCTAACATAGGGTATTTTCAGACATTACGAACCCAAGCTCAACCACGGTGAATGCCCACATAGTGAGCAAGGGACTGTAACGTCTGTTGATCCGACAAGAGATTCCCACCAGATGTTCACCCCGTGAATCACGGGTGGGAATCTCTTTGACCACGCATGTTGAGCCGCACGTTGAGCCGCACTGTCCCACCCCCTCCCCCGATTCCCTGCTGGGATCAGCCGGCACGTCTGTTGGCCGTGCCGTTTTGATCCTGGCAGGTGATCAATAGGTGATTCCGTGATGGGGCCAATACTGGCCCCATCACGTCTGAAAATACCCATATAGGTTAAATAAGAGAGGTGCGCGCAAACAGCCCTGACGAACCTCTCTACTAATATTAAATGCCTCAGTTAACTGGCCCTCGTGTCCATATCTTAATTTTGCCCATATGTTGTTGTAATATGCCATTACCAACTTTAAAAGAATAGGGTCAATTCCCAAACACTCCAACTTTTCCCAAAACAAGCTCCTATTCAATGAGTCAAAGGCTGCAGATAGATCAATAAATGCAAAATAAAGGGTAGATTGATGCAGCGCGACATATTTATGTTGAAGATACTGTAGAGTGAAAATATGGTCTAAAGTGGAAAACACACCTCTGAAACCTGCCTGAGCCTCATGCAGGGTACCATGACCTTCCACCCAGACTTGCAGATGACACAGTAAGTTTCTTCCATATATCTTGGCAGAGATATCTATGAGGCTATTCAGCCTATAGGATCCTGGATTACTTTTATCACCCTTTTTATAAATTGGGACTATTATATTCCCTTCCCATGAATATGGAATCTCAGAATGAGACATGATAAAACTGAACCATTCCACAAGGATGGGACCCCAGGAGTCTGGTTTATACGAATAGAATTCTGCTGGTATCCCATCTGGGCTAGGGACCTTGTTTCTCTTCATTTTGGCAAAATAAGCCATCATCTGCATAGAAGTTACTAAATAAGGGGATAAATCACCGCCAACAATGTTGGGAGAGTTTATCTCCCGGGAGTGATGAACTGCAAAATGATTTACAAAATATTCAGCCCATGAGGCCAGAGCAATATTAGCCTCAAAATTAACTCAAGGGTTTCCTGATGCAGATTTAACTAAATGCCAAAAGGTTCTACTGTCCTTTGCCATAATGGCAGATTTAAGACTATGACACTGCAGCCTCTGATGGGACAATTTATTCCATTTTAAAAAGGCTTTATAGTCATTCCTAAGCAGTCTAAGTTGCTCCCAGTCTGAGGCTTTATGTTTCTGGAGTTCTCTAGTCCTCCCAATTATAAGTTGCTTCTGAATGCAACATTTGTGGTCAAACCAAGGGGCAGAATTTGTTCTCCTTTTAGCAGTTTTTAAAATGTTTTATATTGGATTTTATTTGTGTTTTTATTAGTGGTGGGACCCCGGGCCCATTACCGGTTACCGGATTTACCGGTTACCGGTTCTACGAAAACCGGATTCCCGGATTAAATCCGGTATACCGGTACCGGTTTTATTTCATTGGTTTCAATGGGGCGCTGTGTCCCCATTAAAACCAATGAAATAAATTAATTCCCTCCCCCTCCC